>CAUYQV010194797.1:0-33464 GCA_963574575.1 Galagoides demidoff
TTAATCCTTCCACAATTTTTTATGGTGGCATTAATTTTTTTTGTTGTTGAGGATTCATTGAGGGTACAAACAACCAGGTTATACTAATTGCATTTGTTAGGTAAACTACCTCTTATAATAGTGACCCATCCCCAAGAGGTATGTCTCACCCTGTAACCCTTCACCCTCTCCCTCTTTCCCCTTCCCTCACCGCCCAACATGTACTAGGTCATCAATTGTCCTTATATCAGAATCGAGCACATAAGATTCTTGCTTCTCCATTCTTGTGATGCTTTACTAAGAATAATGTTTTCCACTTCCATCCAGGTTAATACAAAAGATATAGTCTCCACATCTTTTTTAATGGCTGAATAGTATTACATGGTATACCTATACTACAACTTGTTAATCCATTCCTGAGTTGGTGGGCATTTAGGCCATTTCCACATTTTGGCAATTATAAATTGAGCTGCAATAAACAGTCTAGTGCAAATGTCCTTATGATTAAAGGATTTGTTTTTCTTCAGGATAGATGCCCAGGAAGGGATTGCAGGATCAAATGGGAGGTCTAGTTTGAGTTCTTTGAGTATTCTTCATACTTCCTTCCAAAAAGGTTGCATTAGTTTGTAGTCCCACCAGTAATGTAAAAGTGTTCCCTTCTCTCCACATCCATGCCAGAATGTGCAGTTTTGAGGATGTTGTGGTGTGGGACATTCTCACTGACATTAGGTGATATCTCAGGGTAGTTTTGATTTGCATTTTTTTGATAATTACAAGGCCTACCCATTTACCAGATTTCTGGTAACAACCCCAATTTGTAATTTGATTTGGAGGGTACTCTTAAAAGTCTTGGGCTTTACCTAACAAACTCAAAAAATGTAACCTAATTGTATGTACCCTCTATTAATCTGAAATTTTAAAAATAGTTTTTATTTTACATGTTCCTTTGGTCATGAACCATAATAAATAACCTAACATGTAGGTAAATTACCTCTTAAATGGAAGAGTCCACGTTCTACCATCTCACTCAGATATTTTTATTGACATCCTAGTGACCAGTCATGCCCTGAATGAGCTCTGATTTATGCTGCAGAATGTCTACAACGCTTGTCCATCACACAAAGCATCAGGAGAGCTGTCAGTTGATCAACAATGTTGTGTTAGAAGACCGCATGTAGATATCTCTCCCTCTAGTTAGAGGCTTGACTACTTGGACATATCTATCTTCCTTCAATACAAAGACAGTTATCCTTCCAGTGGACTTCCACTTCTCCTAATCTCCCTAGATTTAAACTCTTCATTCTGCTTAAGAATAATTGATACATTTAAAAGATCTATTGCCATTTTTACATTATGTAGTATGGCATTACTTTTCAATTGACTCTCTCCATTTTAATGGTTTGGAGCATATAAATTTTTCCTGCCAGACAAGCTCAGGGAAACACTATCACTCTTTCATCAGAGGATGATAACAGTTTTGAAGATGGGACAGTTTCTGGTCTGAGAGGTGACATGCAGGCTCAGTTGTGGATGTTCCATAAAAGCATCATCCCCTTGATTACTGTTAATGGCAGAGCTTGTAGTTCATGTATGACTTCCTAAGTCTATTTATTTAATGGCCTTTCACCTACTATATAGACTTTATATTCTATGCAATAAACATTATCATTATCCACCATGGTGCTGATGGTGGTTGTCTGTTAAGTAACTCAGATTATGTTTCCTTAGGTGTCTTATCCTTCCTAATTTATTATTCTATTTTACATAAAATACTTGAGAATTAACTCTGACATTTCCCAATGTGCATTCCAGCTGGATAGAATTGATATCCTTGTTCACCTAGTTCTATATGAAAAAATATTTTTGGGCATTGATAGTTTGTCCACTTCCACTTTTAAATTATTTAATTAACACCATTTATTTCATTACATTTATATGATTCAGTATAAAATGCTGGAACCATTGCAGCTGTCTCTCAATGGGAGGAATAGGAAAATGGACATGACATAAGAATGTTTCCACAAAAACCTTCATCTGTTTAAGAATGGATAGCAGCCATAGAGGAAGACCGTTTCACCCGACTTCTGTGTTTCCAGTATCTCAAGACCACATCTTGGCCAGGCAGGGTGGCTCATGCCTGTAATTCTTGACTCTGGGAGGCCAAGTCAGGTGGATTGCCTGAGCTCAGAAGCTTGAGACCAGCCTGAGCAAGAGTGAGATCTTGTCTCTAAAAATTGCTGGGTATTGTGGTGGGGGCCTGTAGTCCCAGCTACTTTGGGGGCTGTGGCAAGAGAATTGCTTGAGCCCAAGAGTTTGCTGTGAGATATGACACCATGGCACTCTACCAAGGGTGACAAAGAAAGTCTTGACTAATAATAAATAAATAAATAAAGCACCACATCTAAATGGCAGGACTTATTTTTCTTTACTCAAAATGGAAGAATGATAGAATCATATTTGGGGCACCCAATCAAAAATGGCAGGTACAAATATGGAGATATTTGTGCTCTTAATTCTCTTTACTATTATAAATTATAAATAGCAACTCTGAAAGTGCCATTGCCAGCACTTTTGAGTGTCACTTATACCAGAATTTTCTCAGCTTATGCTTTTGGTTTCAAAAAGGAGCCCATGGATGCCAGGGTCACCAAATTGGAGCGGAATATGTATATTTAATAAGCTATATACAGGATGATGAATGAGTGTACTGGATAAAATAAATTAAAATGGATGGCAAAAACTGATGATATTAGCCAATATTTTTCATATTAACCTCATTATCTTATTTTTTTTTCAAATATCAGTAGAATGCAGGATAGCAGGAAATAATTACTTATACAGTGGTTGCAAAACACATTAAAAATTCTGTATATAAAAATGAATAGAATTTAGTTTCTAAATATTTCTAGATATTATTGATTTGTAAGATAGTACTAATTATATTTTGCCCATTTTATGTGTTATTTCCAAAAATATTTAAGTGTTTTTTTGAAAAGAGTGATAGGATAAATTGCATACTGTGGCCTTAGATAATTTTCCAATTTAACTTACCCTCATTGAGTTTTTAAGTCATTGAGCAAAATGGTTGTCTTTTTAATCATTGCAAAGTCATAGCTAAAGGCAAGTGATCAAAATTATATCAGTATCATCAAGCATGTTTTATTCATTTTGATCAAAATGTTTATTGCCTAACATATTAGGTCTGTCTGTTATTTGTAAGATAAGCAAATGTTCTAATTTGGATTTAATTACATATTGCTTTCATATATATTACCTTATTTCTTGTCTGGCTATGAGTAGGACATTTATATGCACATCTCCAAAATTATAACACAACCAATGCAAAAATTAGATAATGAAAATAAAAAGTTGCTAGTAACTACAGATTTGCGCAAATGATTTAAGATTTAATGATTCATAATGACTTAGCAAATTCATGAGCAGTAATTTAATCAAAAAGTTATTGCTGACATAATTGTGTGCTCAATTAACTTTCATAATATGAATAAAATCTGTTTGCTTTGTACGTTCCTGATTTGTTATCTTAACCAACACACGATTCTGACGGAACTTTTCTGCAATAAGAAAAAAAAAATGTCTCTCTAGCAATCAATTCAAAATACATTCAATTAGTTTTATACATTATAAAACAACAAAGATATAGTTTCTAAAACATTAGCATAATTACGTTTGTCTATCAAGATTAGTTATCTGGGATATTGCTCACAATTTTGAAAAATTAGATGCCTTAAATGTTAAATTAATACATTCCTGATCTCCAGTATGAAACTTTGTATAAACATATAGATTTATAATTGATATAGTGTAACACAAAGATAAAAGGCATTACAGAAGAAAAGAAGGATCAAATCCAGGTATAGGGTTTAGTTAACAATGAACTAGTTTTTTTTCATGTAGGACCTGAACAGTGGGGTCTTGGGTTTGGGATTAAACTTTGGTGTGAGACACAGAGGAGGTTCCAATTCCCCCAAATAATAATACAGAAAACGTAAAGATTTTTATCTGCTATCTCCAATAAATGGCAATAATGTGTACTCTCAGATTAAGGCTATAAAGGAGAAAATATTTCAAAAAGTAGGGTTTGACCTCATAAATAAATATTGTGATTACAGATTTTGCTAGCTAGTTGGAGTTAAAAACTCCAATTGAAAAGTCAACCAGAATTCATATGTGGACAGTAATATTTCTGGGAAATATAATGAAAGCAAAATCAAAATTATTTGGAAAGGACATGCCCATAGTCAACTATTTCCAAAGGGAGAAAAAATAACCCTTGTAAAATGATGATGATACTAATAAAACCTACCTATGATCAATCTTAAACCACTACACACACACATATAGCCACAAACACATATGCTTTTATACATGATAGAGAATTAGATATAGAAAACTTGGTGCCACTGAGCAATAATTCCAAAGACTCTAAAAAACTGATATACCTAAAACAAGCAATTTATCAAGGAAGTTATGGAAACAATAAGAAAAGTTCCTATATAAAAAGCAGGACAAAGAAAATGTCTTCATAAAATATTGTTAAAATTAAATTAAAATAAATTATATAAATGAAAGATTAGAAAAGCTAAATATTATGAACTGTAAAGCCAATCTAAATGAACTATTCAGAATTTGGCCGAGAATGATAAACAGATAATCTAAGTGTCTAGTGGCTAAGAAGTAAAACATATTTCTATTTCTGAGTAGGATTTTAGGGTCTAGATAACCCAATTATTCAGAAATACAGATGCAAGATCTAGAGAAAGGGGTATGTACGTGTATACACACACACACACACACACACATATACACAGTGCCAAAAAATGTATACACATTTTAAGGAAGGAAAAACAATTGAAATTGTAATAACGTATGCAGATAACAAAAGATGAATACAAGTCATGCTTGACAAGTCATGTACCTCTTGTGATTGCAGAAGTCAAATGTGACTTGAGTATTACAATTAAAATACAAATTTTTTCTCTCTTAATATGTATATACATTTTTGGGCACCCTCTCTATCTTTATTATATATTTGTATATGCGTATGGATGTGTGCATCATACATACTGTTGACCCTTGAACAATGCAGGTGTTAGAAGGCCCAACCCATTTCACAGTTGAAAATTCACATACAAATTTTTCCTCCCCAGAACTTAATCAGCAATAGCCTACTTTTAACTGCAGTCTTACCAATAACACATAATAAATTAACACATGTTTTGTATGTTGTTTGTACCATATACTATATTCCTATAATAAAACAAGCTACAGAAATGGTTTTAGGACAATTACAAGACAGAGAAGATATATTTATTACTCATTCCGTGTAAAGGCATCCTCGTAAAGGCCATCATCCTTGCTGTCTTCACACTGAGTAGGCTGAGAAGAGGAAGAGAAGGGGTGGATTTGCTTCCTCGAAGTTGACAGGAGAGAAAACAAATCAATGTATAATTGGACCCACATAGTTTAAACCAAAACCCAAGGGAAAAGTCTTAGGCCTGTATTTAGATCAAACCCAAAATTTAGAGTTTAGATATCAGGGGAGAATTCAGGATGAAGATCCTGGAAATAAGTAATGAGACATGGAGAAACTAAATTCCAAGAGATTTCAGGAGCCTTCTGAGAAGACTTGACACTTGCCAGCCATCTCCTCATTGAGGGCATTTACTAGTGTGGGGTAAGACCTAATAACAGTGCTTGTGATAAGCAGAGGGTCTTCTGGAGGATGGAGCAAACATAGATATTTGAGGTCTATTACACCAGCCTACTAAGATACCTTAGGAGATAAAGGCTACTCAAATGAACAGATGGCTTAGGAAAGTAGACGTGAGTTGAGTCCCGGGGTTTCCCAGTGGCTACTGACCTGTAACTTTTTAAAGGCAGAGAAAAACATTAACATATTTATTATTAAAAATGTAAAATCACAGTAGAGGAGGTCTTTCAGTTAAACACAAAACTTCAGATGTTGATCAGATATTGAATCTGCAGAGGGAGGCTAAATAGCTGAGCTTAAAAGCTTCAGAAATCAAAACTGAAACTCCTTTGGTATCTCAATTCTATAAGGACAAAGATCTGTAAGATTGGAAAAGAAAGCACAGGAAGTCCAAGCCCAAGGAACAAGGATGGACAGAGATGAATATATTTTGTAACATGGAAGCAAACACCACCTGGGCTTGAACACTATTTTGACTGAGATGATCAGCCTCTTAGAACATCTGCCTATCAAAAGGAAATGAGAAATCTCTATTGTGAAAAGTATCAGCTGAAAACTCTAGATTTAAATCATCCACATGTCAAGATAAAATTATATAACACACAGCATTCAAAAAATTACTAGACATAAAAAGAGGTGAGGGGTGGCGCCTGTGGCTCAAAGGAGTAGGGCACTGGCCCCATATGCTGGAAGTGGCAGGTTCAAACACAGCCCTGTCCAAAAAAAAAAAAAAAAAATAGGCGAGGCAATGTGCCTCGTAGACAAAAGAAAAAATACAGAGTTTATAGCCAAGAACCTAAAAATAGTCATATTTTATGTTAAAGAAAATAGAAAAACTGCGTACGCAACAGATAACTAACTAGAGCACTGCAAAGTGAATTTAGCTCTATAAATGGCAGTATCTATTGGTAAGAACTTGGCAGAAACATGATACAATAAGATCACAATATTAAAAAATAGAATAATAACCTAATTAATATTCTCCATGGCAAAAGAGGAGAGCAACTTCAGGTCGAGAAAAATGGAAAAACAAAGTCACCCTCCAAATAAAATTTTGTTATCCAAAAATATCCAACCCATTCACCCCAAAACAGAACTAACCACTAATTCAAGAGAGTAGAATTTATAAAAAGTTACTACAAAGAAAAGATAAGGAAACAGAAAAAAATCTTTATCAAGAAAAAGAAAAGAAATGAAAACAAAGAAACAGGGAAAACATTTGCAGGTATAAAGGTCCACTGCAGCCAGACTCGAGCAAGGAGGAAAGAAGGAAATGGCACAGCATGACTGGAAGATTAAAGACAGAGATTGAGACACAGGTAAAATCATTACAAAAATAGATATCACATTGCAGGGAGAACAGACATAAGTAAACATATATTAAATGGCATAAAGTGTAAAAACCACAGAAATGTTAAAGGGAAAAGGAAATAAAGCAGCTAAAAGGTATCAGAATGATTGTGATAGCGATAGACAGACAAAGACAAGGTACCATGTATAGAAATTTGAACCCTAAAAATAAGCAGGGAATACAGCTAATAATTTTAATAATAACAAAAATCCTAACATAAAACAAGACAGGAATCTACAATTTTGATGGAGATACCATGTACACAAGATATAGAACTAGAAGAGACAGCTTGAAAAATACCCCAATAAAATTATTATAGTAAATTCTATTACTAAAAGAACAAAAAACTTAGAGCTGCTATGTACAAGGTATGTTATTACATTTGGGGACAGAAAGACAAATACATTTCAGATAACCCCTAAAAGAGCCACTGATCTTGGTGAAAATGTATTCAGAATTAGTTAAGGCATCAAGAAACAAACTCATAAGTTATTTTTATACATATTTTTGTATTTTTATTTTTGTTAATGTAAAAATGCTACATTATACTCTGTTCTCTGCAGTAGCTTTCTTACTTTTTACTACTTGTTGTGAACAATCCAATCATGCAGAAATGATTCTCTCTTCAAAGTTTGAGTCTATGTGACGATCAGGGAGACATATTACTATTTAACCATTTTAATGCTTCATCTATAATGTATTTTTAATTGATAAATATTTTAATTGTGCACTTATTTTGTGGGGACACAGTAATTGCTGGTGAGATAGAGATGGATAGGAAAAATATATGTTTTCTATGTGTTCTCCAGATGTCTTTCCAAACTTAGAGAACTAAAAATAGACCCGCCATTTGATCCTATAATTCCTCTATTAGGTATATATCCAGAAGACCAAAAATCATACTACAATAAAGATATTTGTATCAGAATTTTCATTGCAGCCCAATTCATAATTGCTAGGTCATAGAAGAAGCCCAAGAGCCCATCCATCCATGAATGGATCAATAAATTGTGGTATATGTACACCATGGAATACTATACAGCCATTAAGGAAGATGGAGCTTTTACCTTCTTTGTGTTTACATGGATGGAGCTGGAAAATATTCTTCTCAGCAAAGTATCCCAAGAATGGAAGAAAAAGTATCCAATGTACTCAGTCCTACTATGAAACTATTTTATAGCTTTATAGGACAGCTATAACCCAATTTTAGCCCAGGAATATGGGGAGAGGGGAGCGGGAGGGGAAGGAAGTGAGGAGGGTGGATGGAGGGAGGGTGATTGGTGGGATCACGCCTATGGTTCATCCTATAAGGGTACATGTGAATCTCTCTAAGTGTAGAATATAAATGTCTTAACACAGTAACTAAGAAGACATGAAGGCTATGTTAACCAGTTGGATGAGGGTATTTCAAATTGTGTACAGAAACAGTACACTGTACCCCATGATAGTATTGATGTACACTACTATGATTTAATAAACAAACAAACAAACAAAAAATATGTCTTTCTTTTCATTGGTAATCTTGCTTTCCAGCTGGTAAGACAGAAAACAAATAACAACAACAACAAAAAAATGACCTCATATTGGTGAGTGCTCTGAGGAAATAAAACCATGTATGTGATAGCCAGTACTGAGGGTCAGGTGGGAGTAGGCCCCTTAAAACAGGCTTGCATTTTTGAGAAGATGATATTTAAGAGAAGCCATCTGAGCAGGAAACAATCTGGGGAAAGAGATTTCTGGTAAAGAGAAAAATGATTAGAAATATCCTCAGATGGAAACATGTTAGGCATGTTGGAGGAAAACAGAAATGATGGTGTTTCTAGTGTATGGTTCGCAAAATATCAGTAGTCAGAGAGACAAGCAGAGTTGGACTGTAGGAACCCTAGAGTACCTGGTAAAAGAGTTTGAATTTTATTCAAAATTTCCATGGAAATTATTGTAAGATTAAAAAAATTGGCATTTACGTATTTAACTGATTCGCATGTGAAAATCATATTTAGAAAAGGTTTGCATTGAAACCAAAAAATTAGATAAATAGGGTTAAATTGCCTGGTTGATTGGTGCCAGCTAAGCCTAAGATGATAGTAAAGGTGAAAAGTTTTGAAATTTAGTATAAGTTGTATGAAGACTCACTAGAACTTGCTGATAAATTATATGCAGAGTAAGTGGGAAATAAAGGAATTAAGTGTGATTAAGTGTGAAGTTTTGAGCCCGTGCAAATGTACGGGTAACAACACCATGTGAAATGAAGAATATCTGAGATTGAACATAAGATTGAGATGCCAACTGGACATTCATGTAGAAAGGGCAAGTCAACAGCTTGATGGAAAGGTTGAAGTTGGAGATGGAAATCAGAGAATCAATCAGCCTATAGATGGTGTTTGATGGTATGAGACTCCGTGAGATCAACATGGAAAATTGATGTTCATAAGAAAATAAACAAGAGACTTAAATCTAAAGTGCAGATCAATACAACATCAACGGGTTTATGCAGAAAAGGTGGAGACTGGATTCTGGCAAGCCCCCCACTGAATATTTCCTAGTGCTGCATGGCTGCTGCGGTGGCCTGCCCTGTGACAACACGGGTGTGCTTGCCAAAGCTTGCTCCACTGTTTCTGAAGCCAGGACCCTGCTGACCACAGTGGGGGCAGTGGGCAGTAGTTACTGGGTGGAGAGGGGAGAGAGTGGCCAGGCTGAAATCTGGTGCCAGGGGATAGGGCAGGAAACAATTGCAAACACATCTCAGGGAGGTAGTGGGAGGGGACCATGGGTTAGTCATGCTCCAATATCAGCTTATTAAAAAGTGTGAAAGTGTAGCAACACTAGAGCATCAAACTTCAGGTGCAAGGTACCCATGAGAAGAGGGTCCTATGTGACCACACTAGACCTTACTCCGTGAGACAGGCTCTATTTTCAATGGAGAGTTAGAAACTAACTTCTTGATGCAGTGGCCTGGAGCATGGTTGCTGTTTATGTGATGTGGCCAATCTGTGTTTTCAATAGTTTTTAAATTTACTTCCTTTAATTTAGCCCCTCTAAATGAAATTCCAAACCCTGTCTTCCCTTTTGTCAGCAGCACTGGAGATACACACTCAGCTCCCTGAGCTTTGCAGATACTGCTCTTTGCTGAGCTGCTCACCTGCATTCATATAATTTAGTGGCCATACAGAGAAAAAAAAAAAAATGAGGACTATTTCTCAGAAAAATTTTGGAACTTCTCTCTGCTGTGCAAATTCCACTCTCAACTTCCAGGGGTCTGACCAGCTTGGACTCCAAGTTTTATGCTTCTCAGGCCAATGGGCTTGTGTCTATCTGCTCACCTGAAGGCTTTATGGTTCCCACACTGCAGTGAGTACAGTGCATTGCCTGTGTTACTAGGGCTAAATCATCTGCAGGACGAAACTACTTCTGGTCACAGTGTAGTGCTTTCAAATGATTGGATGTTATTTGTTATTTTTTATTTGGTTTATAATATTTTCCATCTGTGGGAAAGTGTTAGTCTTATATAAATTATCCTGCCGTAATTGAATTGAAATGTCATTAGATAATTTGGCCAGTGAAATTCTAGAAGAAATCTGGGAGGCTTTTTGAATACTTACCCTTTATATATATATTTTTTAAAATAAAAAGAAACAAATAAGGCAGGCATTGACCTTTTCAGTTTCTTTTTACCTAGATTTTAGTCAGGGTTCCTGGAGGTAATGTGATAATTTTATGACCAGAGAGTTGCAAGCATAAGTTTAAAGACGCTGATATACCAAGGACGGCGGGAAGGAATGAGAAAAATAGGCTGAAGTTTTGGTGAGATTTCCTGATGCTCTAAATTTTAGCCTTCAAATACTTACATGGCAGACTTCTTTTTATTAGATGACAAAAATATACTAATATGTTTTGAGTCACAGATATTTTACTTCTGTGTGGCTTAAAGCCAAATAATTCTTAATAGATTCATCTGTCCTCTGAGAGTGTCACAGGGTGCCAAATACTTAAGATTGTATGGAGAAAAATATTGATAATTAAACCTTAAATGGTAATTGTCTCAAATTTCTTGACAATGTTCTTCATTTTCTTTGCTTCTATATCATTGTCCTTTTAAACATATATCCTGGGTAGCCATGATATATCAAGAGAGAGAGAGAAAGAAGAGGGAGAAATATACTTAATATACCATATTTATTTACTTGTGGGGCTGCTACTTTAAAATTGGAAGGCCAGGCTGGCAAGCTGGGGATTCTAACATGAGTAAATCTTTCAATTATGAGTATGAAATCAATCTGGAGGCAGAATTCTTTCTTTTTCAGGGGACCTTGTTCTCTTCCCTTAAGGCCTTCAACTAACTAGGTGAGGAGTCCACATTATGGAGAGTAATTTGCTTTACTCAAAGTCTACTGATTTAATATTAAATCTTATCTACAAAAGCCTTTAGTAGCAACCTCTAAAGTGATTTTTGACTAAACAACTGTACTCTATCCAAGTTGGCACATAAAATTTAACATGACACCCATATATATGTATACATGGGTGTGGGCATATATCTTAGTGAATCTATGGGGTTTGGGATTTCACAAGCCTAATATAATTTCACAAATTAGTATAAGTCAGACTAATTTTGGTCTTCACTTTACATCTTGTTGCTTTTATATACAAATTAGAATCATGTTATATATGGATGTGGGACAAAATGTGTTTGTGATAGTTAATTTTATGTGCAAGCTTGGCTGGGCCACGGTGCAAGGAGATGTGACTAAACATGGCTCTGGAAGTTTTTGTGAGAATGTTTTTGGATGATATTAATATTCAGTTGGTGAACTTTGAATAAAGCAGGTAGCCCTCCACAATGTGTAGGCCTTATCCAATCTGATGAAGATATGAATGGGATAAAAGACTGACCTCCCCAATGCAGGAAGGAATCATGCAGGAAGACAGCTGTTGGGCTTCAGCTACACAATCCACTCTTCTCTTGGCTCTAGCCTGCTGGTCCACCCTGCAGATTCTGGACTTCCAACCTCCTTGTTCCTGTCAACATGTCTGGGTAAATTATTGATTATATTGTGGATATTGTATTAGCTACCTCTTGCTGTTGTAACAAATAACCAAGCTTGATAACTATAAATAGCATAAACCTGTAACTTTACCGTTCTGGATGTCAGAAATCTTAAATAGATCTCGCTGTGCTAAAGTCAAATTGTTTCCAAGACTATACTACTTCTGAGGTCCTGAGGGAGAATTGATTGCCTTGTGTAGGATCTGTGCACATTCCCTGACTCATGACCCCTTCTACATTCAGACAGGAACGGGAAGTTGAGTTTTCTCATGCACCATCTTTAGGATACCCTCTTGTTTCCCTCTTAACTTATAAAACCCATGTTATTATATTGGGTCCACCTAATGATCAAGCATAGCTTCCTGTTTTTAAGGTCAATTGATTAGAAATTTCAACTCTATTCCTAACTTTACTTCCCACTTCCACATATGATAACATACACTCACAGATTTCAGGGTAACATTGTGAACATGTTTAGAGGCATTTATTCTATCTAAAATAGACATGTTGTGCATGAAGCTATTATATTTTGTGTATCACTACTTGAAAATATTTTCACAATGAAAATGACAGTTAGAAGACAGTAAAATTAATATAGTAGGGAATGTGTGTGTGTGTACACATTCACACCCATATTTATTAATATTAAAAAATGAAATTATCAGTTGATATCTCATTGACAGACATATTCTATAATTTCCATATATTTGATATGCTAGTTTTGTTTAAAAATCAATTAAACATAAGAACACTTCCAAAATACCAATGTGTTATTTCATAGGTCTAGAAAAAATCCTAAGTTTCATTTGGAACAAAAAAGAGCTGAAATAGTCAAAGCAATCTTAAGCAAAAAGAACACATCTCGAGGCATCACATGACTCGGATTGACTTCAGATTATATTATAAGGCCATAGCAACCACAAGAGCATTATACTGGTATACAAGTAGAAACATAGAC
Source organism: Galagoides demidoff (assembly GCA_963574575.1). Taxonomy (NCBI): domain Eukaryota; kingdom Metazoa; phylum Chordata; class Mammalia; order Primates; family Galagidae; genus Galagoides; species Galagoides demidoff. Next base: position 13,067 of record CAUYQV010194797.1, read on the forward strand.
CAATAAAACAGAAATAAAACTAAATATTCGTGACCAACTGATCTTCCACAAAGGAGACAAAAGCATACACCAGAGAAAGGATGCCCTATTCAGTAAATGGTGCTGGGAAATTGGATAGTCAAATGCAGAAGACTGAAACAGGATGCATATCCCTCACCGTATATAGAAATCCATTCAAGATGGGTTAAACATTTAAGTGTATTGTATGAAACCACAAAATTCAAGAAGAAAACATAGGTAAATCCCTTTTAGACATAGGCCCAGGCAAAAAATTTATGACTAAGACCCCAAGAACAAAAAAAGCAGCAATAAATAAATAGGATTTAATTAAATGAAAAAGTATCTGCACAACAAGAAAATAATTAACATGCAGGGAACCTACACAATGGGAAAAATATTCCTAAGCTATATATATAACAAAGGAATAATTTAAGGAATGTTCAAGGAACTCAAACGAAACTGCAAGCAAAAAAGAAACAACCCCATCAAAAAGTGGGTGAAAGACATGAACAGAATTTTCTCAAGAGACATATGAAGAAATATTAGATATCAATAATTATAAGAAAAATGTAAGTTAAAACCACAATAAGATATCCTATCTGAATGGCTTTCTTTTTTTCTTTTTCTTTTCTTTTCTTTTTTTTTTTTTTTTTTTGAACCTGGTTACATTAATCGCATTTGTTAGGTAAAGACCATATTATAATTGTGTCCCACCCCCAAAGGTGTATCACACACTATGACCCCCCATAACCCTCTTTCCCTCTTTTTCCTCTCCCTTCCCCCATTCCCCACCATGTTCCACAAAAAGAAAAAAAAAAAGAACGGCATTTAAAAAGTCAAAAGTGAATAGATACTTGTGTAGATGCAGAGAAAAGGTTGTACACTTGAACTCTGTGGATGGGACTCCAAATTTTGTGGAAAACAGTGTGGAGACTCCTCAAAGAGCTGAAAGTAGATATATCATTCAATCCAGAGACCCCATTGTGGATATCTATCTAAGGAAAAATAAATTTTTGTATCAAAAAGATACCCACATTTGAATGTTTGTTGCAGCACAAATCATAAGAGCCAAGATATGCAATCAACATAAGTGCCCATCAGTACATGAGTAGATACAAATAATGTGGTCTATAATGTAGTATGTATCATGGAGACCTACTCAGCCATCCAAAGGAATGAAGCAATGACATTTGCAGCCACTTGGCTGGAACTGGAGACTATTATACTGAGACAAGTTCTCTATGGAATGAAAAAACAAATGCCGTGTTTTCATTAATAAGTGGAAGCAAAATGATGGGTGCCCCTGGGCACAAAATGACATAAAGTATATTGGAAACTAAAAAGAGTGAAGATTGGGAGGAGGACTTGGAATACAAACTTGCCTATTGGTACAATGAACACTGTCCTGCCACTGGGCACACTGAAAGACCTCACCTCAGCCTTATAGAGTATATCTATGTAACAAAAACTTTTGTACCCCTTTAATATTTTAAAATCAAGAACTCCCCCATAGAACTCTAATATCATCAAATATACCTAAGACATAACAGTAATACTAATAAATAAAATAACTTTTAATAAAAATATCTGATTTTAAATTTAGCTGGTATATAAAACTCTTGTAAATATTTCATACAATGATTCTACAGAACATGTTCAAATAATTTAATATTTTTAATGGCAACCACTTAAATTAAAGTTATTTCAAAGATCTATAAACGTTGAAAGTTAGAAAGGCTCTCTGTATCCATTGATTATTACCTATCTATTTTAATGTCTGGAGTACATAGAGTATAATTTTAAATTCCTTAGGCTTAGAATTCTAGGATGGGAAGTGTATATGTTTACTTTTTTGTACTATGTGTTTTCATGCCATCATTTAAACTCTAATTATGCATGAAATTATATTGGATTTCTCACTAAAGGCAAAGGAAGAAATGTTTTCATGATTCATTCTTTCCTCGGTAAACATTTCTAAATCTGTATTGCTGATACAGCTCATCAACTAAAGCCTATGAGAAATGAAATGTACGGGAGGAAAACACTAATTAGGGAGATTTTCTTTCCCAAATACACATGTAAAACTCTCATTAACGTCAATCACAAGAAGACGTCTTTCTGCCAAATACCCCTAGGTAAGAATATACAACTTCCCTTGCCTTTTGAATCAAAAACACAGCACATTTCCCCCCCGCAAGTTGTTAACAAGCTGCATGATATTTTATATCTAAAACTTTCATTTAAATAAAAGAACATATCGGTGGAGCTGTCCATATCACATTTACAGAGTAACATGTGGTTTTTTAAAAAAAATGATGTTTTCAATTAATCTTCTTTATATCAGTTTTGTATTCACCAAATGCATTTCCTTTATAATTGAATTTCCCATTATATTTTAGCCAAGATTTAACTTTAGTTTTATGTAAATGTAGCTTACTTGATCATGTTATATTTAAATGATTATGTTAGTACTTAGTGCTGCAATAGAGACTACGCAGGTCTCTCGTGGTAATCTAAAAACACCACAGTGTACTTTCAATACCTGATTTACTAGGTATTCAGGGATTTTACCATGCTGTGGTAAAGTGTAAAATCAGTCCAATACTGCAAAATATATTAATTAATTCTATTATTCTTGCTCTCAGGACAAAAAAAGAAAACAAAAAATAATCAGTATGTTGTACTGAAAGTGCATATGACTTAAGTATGCTTAGCAGCTAACCCTTGGACATGTATGAAAAAGAAAATATGAAAATTATGTCAACAAATATTAATTTGTCTTGGGAATGACCAGTAAAACTTACTTCCAATAATCTACATAGATTTTTTTGTGCATTGCATGGACTCCAAAATACTGCAAGCTCAAGGGTGGTATGGCATAAGCTATACTCAGGATATTATTCATGTTTTATGTTGATGATGTTGTTGATGGCTTCATATTATTTGGAAGCGGCATTGATCGCCATTGAAGGTGATAAGGACTAAAGTCACACTGTTTGAACTGGTCTGTATTACCAGATATGTTCCAAGTGTAAGCAATGTTATACCATTTTACCTGGCTTTAGTAATCCAATGAGTTACTTAACATAGTACAAAAGAGCATGTAGAGACAGTTTACCTTTATTGTTTCTAACTCAGCAATATGTGCTTAACAAAATGTAGCTATTTGCTTTAAGTAATAGAAGTAACAATACATTGGATAATTATAATATGTAGATAAATGAAATGAATTATAGCTTTATCACAAAAGATGGGAGGGAAAAATTGAGAATTTTCCCTTACAGGGTATCCACTACTACATGAAGCAGAAAAGTATCATTTGAAAGTGCACTTAGATTAGTGGAAAATGTATTGTAAACTCTAGAGAAACCAATAAATAATGGTTAAAAGAGCCATCATTGATACCCTAAGAAAAGAAATGTAATCATATAAAGTGCTTAATTAGAATGAGAAAAGACAGATACAGAAGCGTCTGGTGATGGTTGATATTGTTGTAAATAAATAAATAATCAATTTTAATATGAATAGTATAAATACACCAATTAATAGAGGTTTTAGGATTGGTTAATATATAACAAGACCCAAATACATACAAAGAAAGCCACAATAAATGTATAAATTCTGACAAGTTAAAGTAAATGGTTGGGGAAAGAGCTAACATGATTACACTAATCAATATAAAGCTGGAGTAGTTACATAAAAGTCAGAAAAGGCAGACTTAGAGCAGGGAAAATTATCAGAGGTAAGGAGAAGCCCTGCAAAACAATATCACTTCTGAAAGAAGTCATTCCAATCCTAAATCTGTAGGCACTAACAGCAGAGCATCAAAATACATGACACAAAAACTGATAAACCTGCAAGAAAAATAGAAAAATACAAAACTACAGGTGAAGACTTCAACAGCTTCTGTAATTGATAATCAAATAGGCACAAAATCAATCGGAATATAGTTAACCGGAACACTACTCTCAATCAACTGATCTAAGTGAAATATATGCAACAGTCTATCTTAACAACAGCATACATATTCCACTAAAGCTTGCATGGAACACTCACCAAGATTGAAAACATTTTACCATAGTGTCAACAAATTTGAAAGAATAGAAATTGCACAACAATAGAATTATCTAGAAGTAAAAAATAGAAGTATAAGCAGAAAATACTCAAATAAGTAGAAATTAAATAATGCACCTCAAAATAACAAATGAGCCAAAGGAAATATCTCAGGAAAAAACTTTAATATTCTTAGCTAAATAAAAAGGAAGTAACAGTGAAAAAACACTATGTGATATGTCAAAGGCAATGATGTTTAGTGGGAAATTTGTTTCATTACACCCATATGTTAGAAAAAAAAAAACAAAACCCTACTATCAATTGCTGGTGCTGTCATGCTAGGACATTAGAGAAATAAGAGAAATTTAAGTCAAAATCAAATAGAGGAAAAGAAATATCAAACTTAAAACAGAAGTCAATAAAATTATATGCAGGAAAACAAACAGGAAATCAACAAAACCAAGAGCTCTTTATTTGAAAGGATGAATAAAATGGATAACTATCTAATTCAAAATGTCCAGTAAAACAAGAAAGAAGACGAAATATCAGTGTCAGAAAAGAAAGAGCAGCCATCAGTACTGATCCTGTGAACAGTAAGAAGGAATGCTATGAACAAGTTAATGCTCCAAATTTGATAATCTCTTGAAGGACACAAACTATCAAAACTCATATAAGGACTAATAGATTACCTTAGTATCCCTATATTTCTTAAATAAATTAGTTCAATAATTAATAATCTTTGAAAACATAATCAATAGGTGTGGACCATAAAATTTTGCTGATGATTTCATTTGAAGAAAAAGTATTATTGACTCTTCACAATCTCTTCCAAAAATAAAAGCAGAGGGAACTCTTGCTACTTAACTTCCTGAGGTTAATATTAAACTAATATTAAATAATATTAAATATTATTAAATTAATAATATTAAACTACATAAAATTAGATATTCCCTAAAATTAAAACTATATAAAAGTATTATGAAAATGAAAACTACAGACCAATCTGTGTCATGATCATAGACTCAAGATCCTCCACAAAACACAACTAATTGAATTAAAAATGTATAAAATTATTATATGCAACAAATAAAAGAGATTTATTTCATTTTTACAAGGTTGATTCAGCATTCAAAAATCAATTAGTGCTATCGACCACATACAACAACTTAAAGACCTTCTGATCATATCAGGAGGCAGTTGACAAAATCCAACTTCATTCATAGTAAGATGTCTCCACAAACTAGAAAACAAAAGGGACTTTCAATGTAATAAGGAATGGCTCAAAATAACAAAAACAAAAACAAAATTACAGCTAACTTCATAGGTAATCGTGAGAAAATGGAGACTTTCTCCTTTTATCTGAAACAAGAAAAGACTGTCCAATCTCATCACTCCTACACAAAATCATAGTGGAGTTTTAGCATAATAGGACAAGAAAAGGAAACAAAAGGTATATACATCAGGAAAGAAGATAAACACCTATCTCTGTTTTTAAATGATATGATTTTCTCAGTAGATAATCTGAAAGAATAAACAACAAAAACAATGAAACTCTTGAAGAGGTTGCAGAATACAAAGTTAATTTACAAAATCAATTGCTCTTCAGCAGGTAGTCCCAGCAATAAACAATTGGAATTTAAAAAAATAAATCACTTAAGATACCAGAAGAAAAAAAAATACTTAGGTATTAGCTAACAAATAAGATTTGTTTGTGAAAAGCAATAAAACAAACAAACAAACAAAAACTCTAAATAAATCAAGAGATATTCTGTGTCCATTGATTTGAAGACTTAATATTGTTATTATGTCAATTCTTCCCTAATGGTACTGGAACAAGTAAACATCTGTGTGAGAAAATGAATAAATAAATAAATTCTTGATACAAACCTTAACTCAAAATAAGTCATAGTTCTAAATATAAAATACACAACTATAAGAATTATTTAGCTTAGTCTGTAGGGTGCTGGCCACATTCACTAAGGCTGGTGGGTTTGAACCCAGCTCAGGCCAGCTAAAACAACAATGACAATTGCAACAAAAAAATAGCCGGACATTGTGGCCGGTTCCTGTAGTGTCAGCTACTTGGAAGGCTGAGGCAAGAGTATCACTTAAGCCCAGGAGTTTGAGGTTGCTGTGATGCCACAGCACTATACCCAAGGCGACAGCTTGAGACTCTGTCTCAAAAAATGAAAAAAATTAAAAAAGAATTATTTTGAAAGTGGGAGGAAATATAGATTACCTTGAGTTTTATCATAAATTCTTAAGTACAACCCCAATGACACAATCCATGATGGAAAAATAGACTGGATTTTAATAAAGCATTAAAAATGCTGCTTTGTAAAAGATAACATAAAGTACCCCAGTTATCTTGATTTCATTAATTTCTGTTGTATACTTGTACCAAAACACCACATGTAGCCTATAAGTTTATACACTATTATATATGTACCATGATAATTAAAAATTTAAAAAATATTAAATGGAAAAGCAAGTCAGGAAACGAGAGAAAATATTGCAAAATACATATCTAACAGAAAACTCATATGCATAACATTTAAAGAATATATACAAAAATTTTTTAAAGTAAGTAAAAAATAAACACCTTAAGTAAACGTATCACCCTAATATAAGTTATTAATAATTCACATGGGACTTTAAGTTCTGAATTTCTCTTACCCACCTGCTGTCACCTGAAAGCTAAGTTTGTTTGGCTTGGTCATTCCAACATGCAGCACTCTTTGTAATGCTCTGAGACTCACCTCCTTTCCTCAGTGCTCCCTATGGCTCAGGAACGTAATTCCATTTCTAAGAAGTCAGAAAGGCCAGGAGAAGAGTGACAAAGCAAATCAACTGAGACACCCAGAATGTGCCCAGTCTTTCATCTAGTACGTTCTAGTGCTCTGGTCAGTGTGGAGGTCTATTATTATAAGGAATCTGCTGTATGATTTCGGGAGTCAGAACCCGCCTCCTGGATAGGGTCCCCTTCTGTTGCATATAGGTGCTGGCTGTCAAGAAATTACTGTGCCTTTCAGCGAATAGGCAAACCATTCATCTCTAGAATATGAATAGCCACTGATAATTGTTTAGATGTTCATGCTAAGTAGCTATATAAAATAATACAATTACTTTGTGTTTAGTTTTTCTATGATTCTACATACAAACTTTTATAAGAAATTTGAAAACAGAAAAAAATCTGAAGACATAGAATAAATGTAGCATAATCCGGTCATCTAGAAACCTTTACTGTGAATATTTTAAGAGTTTTTCTTCCATTTTTGAAGATGCTCCCACGTAAACAAATTATATTTCAATCTAAAAATTTACTTACTGTTCATTCACATAAAGACTATTTTTTCATGGTGTTTGTAAATTTGTGGATCTAGTTATTTTTCCACTGCATATATAATATAATTTAATGTGGCTTAAATGTGAATAATAGAAGATTCTGGATGTGTACCATAAGATGACTCTAGCATCATCACAACAATGCTATGAAATCTAAAACCCTTCTAAATTTTTAAAAATTTATTACACAAAGAGTGAGTCCACAGAGCCCAAGTGCCCATCTATCCACAAATGGATCAATAAATTGCGGTATATGTACACCATGGAATACTATGCGGCCTTAAATAAAGATGGAGACTTTACCTCCTTCATGTTTACATGGATGGAGCTGGAACATATTCTTCTTAGCAAAATATCTCAAGAATGGAAGAAAAAGTATCCAATGTACTCAACCCTACAATGAAACTAATTTATAGCTTTAATATTAAAGCTATAACCCAATTATAGCCTAGGAATATGGGGAAAGGGGAAAGGGAGGGGAGGGGAGAGGGAAGGATGGGTGGAGGGAGGGTGATGGGTGGGACCACACCTATGGTTCATCTTACAAGGGTACATGTGAATCTTTCTAAATGTAGAATATAAATGTCTTAACACAATAACTAAGAAAATGCCATGAAGGCTATGTTAACCAGTCTGGTGAAAATATTCAAATTGTATATAAAACCAGCACACTGTACCCCATGACTGCATTAATGTACACAGCAATGATTTAATTAAAAAAAAATGAATACAAGGTATTTGAGAAATAAATGTATCTGATGAAAAAAAAAAAAAAAGAAGGACAAATAAGGATAAGCCATTGACTCCTCTTGTGTTACCTATTTTTTCTGATACAGTTAGAGCTTCCTGCAACAGCATGGCTTAGATGCTTAAGGATGGCATTAACCAAGCAGTGAAAGGAAAATGGGTCAAAGAGCTTTGTTATCACTGATATAGTGCTTCGTGCCCACCTTGATAAGGATCTGGGCAGTTACCAACAGCCATAAAAGTTGGTGAAAATTATGGCCCTCTTATAAATTAAGATTCTGAAAAACAAAGTTAGAGTGGTCAGGACCAGATCAAATTCAAATCTTACCTCTGAATAAAGCATGTTTTAAGGAGCCTGTTTCAATCATAATATGTAAACACAAGAAACCATGGATTTAAGCTTATAGAGAAAATGAGCCAAAGAGAATACTTAATTATTGTTTGAATGAATACCTAAATATTTTGACTCACAAATGTAGTAGTTTGACAACACTGTCCAAAAATCATTAAGGAAAATTTAATGAAAGCATATTTAGGTTAAGAAGTATGTAATTTAAGTCATTTTCACCATTAGCAAAAATGTAACTGGTTAAAAAAAGACGAACTACATGGAAAAATAGAAGTATTTTTATACTCTGGAGAAGATGATGACATGACAGGTGACACTAATGGCAGGAATGGGGAGACGAGAACGGAGAAAATAAGAGGCAGCACTTGGTAACTTATAAACTACAGAGAAGGCTGAGGGAGATCGTGAATTGAAGGAACCTATTTTCATTCCTTAACTGTTTCTTGACAGGCCTTCTGTCTAGAAAGTTGTCTGGTGGATTATCACTTGGATATTTAAATTATGTTATGCTTTGAACTTAATGAGATTTGGTCCAGAGGAAAATTCAGGGGATCTTTATGTTGTGACAATGTGTTCATTCACCATGGTAATAGCTGATTTCAGAGATCATTTGTTTTGTGTGAAAAGGGAAAAAAAAATACAATGTGCTTAAGTGGCTGTACTGATGTTCCATTTTGGCAATAATTACTACACAATTGTAAAGGGAAATTGGTCATTTGCAAACTGTAATGACAAATCTTAATCCAGTAATAACTGCAAAGTACTCCATTACGTGTGTAATTGGCAGTAATCTGCATCCCAGCGCTAGTCCAGAAAGGCAATAGTTGAAGGACAAAAATCTCATTTCCTAGGTGTATAGTGTTTCTTGAAATAAATACTTTTATAACACTAGTTATTGAACTGTCCATTAGTTCATAACCATGTTAATATGCACTTCTTTCCAAGGTTCAGATTTGTCCTCAAGTGTGTGAAAATACCAAGTTGTTGGCTTAAGGAAACTCTTGTCATTTATACTGAGGTTAAAGATATGCTCTGCTTCCTATCTCAAACATATAGGAGATTCAACCACATTACTGCCAATGTTGTACCTTTAAATCAATGCAACGTAATGAAGGCTACATGAATAAAAATGCTTCATCCATCAAATAATGGTCTAATAACAGACAAGCTGTTACAGTCAGTGTTGCTCAACTTCATGGGCAATTGAGGGGATTGCTATAGCAGTGAGAAATATTCTCAAGAACAGAAAAGCAGTGGGGAATATTTCTTGTGGCCACCATTTAGTCACCATTAGTCAACTCTCTTTCTCTCAAAGATCATGAATCTAATACCCTGAAGGCAACCACAGCACTAATAGTTTTCTTACAAATGGTTATTTTTCTTTAAGTTTACAGATGCTAAAGGATAGACTTTTACCTTATTTTCTGTTTCTAAACTCTTTACACAGATAATAGATTACTACGTAGGTCTATAAATATGCTTGAGACAAGGCTATGCTGCCTTGTCATCAGGGTCCCTAATAGGACCTCCTGTGCACTTGCCCACAGGCCGTTACTAGTATGATTTTAGTGGATATCTTTCCAGACCTCTTTCTAATTTTTTTGTCATCCTAGATTTTGATACTCCCACACACAAACACAAACTTTATAAACACATTCTAAAGTCTAAACACATATATGTACTTAAAAACTAGAATGTGGGAGGTAGATAGGCTGATCTCTCTTTGCCTTAATCTAGGGCAAAGCAGGAAGATATGCCATCCCCGGGGGCTCATCATGACCACCAAAGATGAAAGGAGCCCAGAGATCCCCAGACAGGGCACATCTGTTAAGACCATCCCTGCCCCAAGAATCAGCAGGCCTGAGGGTCTAACTCCTTTAAACTCCTGATGAGCAGCTAGATTAGGGAAGCTGGTTTATCTGCCCTACAGAGACAAAACTCGTTTCCCGTAACCCTTTCTAAACACTTGTTATAGGCTGTTGTTCATAACACGCTACCCTATAGTCCTGATTACTCAGCATTTCCTCTTTACCCCATCTTCCTGGGAGCTTAGGATTCTTTTAATTCTATTTTGATACCTTTACATTTTGCATGTATGTTTTGTCTTAGAGATCAATAAAACGTTTCTGGGAAGTCAGAAAGTCACTGCAGTGTCTCATTCTGCCAGGAGACATGTGGGTCAGGGTAGCCTCTCTCCAGGCTTCTTTTATGCATTAAGTTGGTGGGTAGCCTAGTTATTTCCCTCAGCATTGTCTCCCCTGTCGACTCCCAACCCAGGTTGGGCCAGCAGAGAACACGGACACTAGAATGTACTTAGAATGTGTGCATGCAGATAGTGTGTGTGGGTGGGTGTGGGTGTGTGTGGGTGTGAGAAAGTGAGAGAGAGAGAGAACCTGGTAACTCCCGAATGCTGCACATTCTGAAAATAAAAGTGTGTATTTGCAAAAGAGACTTGAATGAGAATGTTGTCACTATATAATTTTCAAACATTATAACAGCAAAAATTTAGATTAGCGCCTAAATGCCTAATGTTAAAGGAATTGTTGAAATAGTCAAATATTTATGGGTCTAGCTATATTATAAAATAGTATGTAGAAATTCATATTACTTAATAATCATTCAGTTAAAATGAAGTTTTTGTATATATGCTATCATGAGAATATATTCAAGTTACATTATTGAAAGACAGTTTAATGACTTCTCCAAACATTATATTAACATTTTCCTTAATAGATACAAATTTTACTTAGGAATCCCCTTGCATGATTGAGCAGTACTGGTGTGGAACCAATGGTTATGTAATTGGATATGAACTAAATAGTAAGTTTAGGTCAAATAACAATATGCTTCATAACCTCTTTAAGGGATCCTGGAATCTCTTTTTATGGTGGTTATTCCCTAGAAGCATTAATGATAATAGTTGTATAATCCTGTATTATTATTTCTTCTTCTTCTTTTTTTCATAGAGATAAGGTCACCCTATGTAACCCAGGCTGGTCTCACACTTCTTGCCTTGAGTGATCCTCCTGACTCAGTCACCCAAAGTGCTGGGACTGTAGGCATGAGCCACATGATTTTTTTCTGAGTTAAATTTAGTGAACATGTTGAAGAGGAATCACATGGTAATAAAACTGACTAGGGAAGTTAGAAATTTATTACAATAATATCTGTGAGACATTCTGAGAACCCAGTACAGATCCTGGCACACAGGAACACTGAAAAGTATATATATTGGTCCAGGAAGTATCAAAATTGTTGTGTTTATAATATTCATAACAATGATAGGAATACAATCACAATTCTTCTGTCAATTTACAAATAAACTTTAAATATATTGTGTAAATTGAATATTTGAGATATACAATGACTTTTAGATGTCATGCAGTTGATAAGTTGTTAATATCTGTGTATATTTGCATTATCTTGAAGTTTATGTGATTTCTGGATCAAGACAGATTCTTATTTCAGTAATAACTTCATCATCTTTTCAATGATAAAATATTCTCAATTTCACAAATATGATAGAGGATTTAATATTTAAGGAGAGAATGTGTTTTCATAATAGTTCAAATGATAAAGTAAAATATTATTAATTAGAAATAAGAAAGTTGGTCTCTGCAGGATTACCTGCAGATATGGGTGAAATTTTTGGCTCAAGTTTGTTATTTCCTTATGGCTTAATGTTTGGATTTCTTTAAAATAAAGTAGACTTTAAGGCTAATGTATACATTCATGTGTTCTATTATGAAGAAGTGAGAATGGGTGGTAGAATTCTATGTACTGTAAAGAGGGTTGGAATTACATATATGCACACATATTTTTCATAAATAACTCAAGGGTGGAAATAATGCTGCTTTCAAATATATTATGAAGTTAATATAATGTTTAATATAATTTAAAACATGTTCTAGCAGCTATTTTCTTGTTTAAATTTGTTTTGAATAATTTATATAATGACATGTATTAGTGTTTTTATTATCCCTTTTAATATTATATGACAACATGTTGCACAGCAAATTAATTTCCTCCCACTAAAATAATTTCTGGGTTCATTTAACAAGCATATTTATGAATATAGTTATAATTTATGGCTATTATTTTATTTCTCCAATTAAAAATTCAAGTTCAACATATTTAACTTTTATATTTTTATAATGAAATCATTATTCTAGACCATTTTTTGTAATGGAAACAGACAAAAATAATTTCCAGGGATATAAGTGAAAGCTGCTACACTAAACTAGGGAAACAAAAATACATATTTAACAACTTGATAAAGAGCATCTAGAAAACCCACAACTAACATAGTAGCTGGTGCTGAGACTGTTTCTCCTTAAGAGTGGAAGTAAGGAGTGATTTGTTATTTCTATTCAACTTTTTACTGGAGTTTCTAGGACACTGAATTAAATAAACAAAGACATACACTTATTCAGAACTCAGCACAGTTGTAAAATGGTACCTTGTAAAATGATGTAGAACTTGGGATGAAGGAATACATTTTTTTTGTATATACCCAATATTGTTGTTAGAAAATTCCAAACACACATACCAACACTCACAATGCACGTACATTTGCTAAGACTAGAATATGAGGACAGCAAGGTTTCAAAGGAAATCTATGTTTAGGGATTCAAAAAATCATTACTGTCAAGATGGCAATTCTCAAATTGATCTACAATTCAACACATTCTCTATCAAAATACTAGCAGAATTTTTGTAGAAATTATGAAACTTTTCCCCAAATATATATAGTAATGGAATTAATGTAAAACTGCCCAAATTATTTTGAAAAGAACAAAGTTGAAGGAATTTGTTACCCAATTTAAGATTTATTCTTAGTCTATTGTAACAAGGTAACATACAGTATTGCCACAGATAGGCACGAAGCTCACTAGAACAGAATCAACAGTTAACAAATAACTTGTTCCATTTACATAAAATTGATTTTATGCTGGTGAAAGGATGGTTTTGTTGTTGTTATTTACAAATAATGCTGAGATAATTAAATATTCCTCACACCAAAAAAAATTAATGTAGATCTTTACTTCATAGCATATGCAAAACTAACTCAAAATGATGGATTGTAGATTTAAATATAAGATCTAAAGCTATAAAAATTCTATCAGTCTTTGTGGCTTAAGACCAAAAAGATTTCTTGCATACAACACCAAAACTCAATCCAGACTTAAGAGAAAAGAAAGAAAGAAGATAAATGATACTATTTTGAGATTAAAATCTTTTGTACTTGAAAAGATACCATTAAGAAAATGAAACTACATGGCAGAAACGGAAAGCAAATATTTGCAAACCATCTGTTTGATAAAAGACTTGTATCAACAGTATAGACAGAACTCGAACCACTTGATAATAAGAAGACTAATGACATAATTAAACAATTGTAAAACTTCTACCTAGACATACTGTCAAGGAAAATATTCAAATATTCAATAAGCCTATGAGCAGATGTTCAATATTATTAGTCTTTAGCAAAATGCAAATTAAATGCATAATGTGATACCACTCAACATTCAGTAGAATGGCTGTAATTGAAAAGACAGACAACATCAAGTGTTGATAATGGTGTGGAGAAATGCAGACATACATTGCTGGTGAGAACATGAAATGGTGTAGAACTTGGGAAAAGTGTTTATCAGTTTCTTAAAAAGTTAAATATGAATTTAACACATAGTCTGGCAATTCCTCTTTTGGGGATATCCCCAAGTAGACAAAAAAACACAAATGTATACACATAAGTGTTCACAGCAGGTTTAATAATAGCCAACACATGGAAACAATCCGAGTGCCTACCCACTGGTTGGTGGATAAACCACAAATGTATTTGTACAATGGGTTTATTCAGCAATGGAAAAGAGTGTGTACTGAAATACACTATAGTAGGCAATCTCAAAACATGTGCCCCATGAGTGACATGTGGATTAACCACTAAAAACGACTATCACCTGAATGTTGGGTGCCGTGTTTTACACCTGTAATCTTAGCTTTGTGGGAGGCCAAGGCAGATGTATCACTTGAGCTCAGGAGTTCCAGACTAGCCTGAGCAAAAGTGAGACCCCATATCTACTAAAAATAGAAAAACTAGCCTGGGGTAGTGGCACATGTAGTTCTAGCTACTAGGGAGCTAAGGGAAGAGGATTGCTTAAGCCCAAGACATAGAGGTTGCTGTGAGCTATGATGATATCACTACCCAGGATGAGAGAGTGAGACCCTGTCTCATAAACAAAAGAAAAAAAGGAGAAAAAAAGTATTATCGCCTGCAAACACTTACTGAGTTGAAGAATTGCTAAAGTCAACTCAGAAAGCATCAGTGAGGATTTTGTTTCTTAAATCTCTTTCATTCCTCCTTTGCTATCGGGAGGACAAAAAACCCCTCAGGAGAGGGAAAGGAGGAGTAGACTGAGTGGTTAAAGGGGAAGACAACCCTTTTCTGTTGGAAGGACCAGCTATAGTAGGATCTGCTGTGTAAGGAGAATAGATTTAACTTTAAATGAACTACTGCATTTGAATCTAACCTGACATTTCAATCACTGACCTGAGATTTTATCAGCATTTAATTAATGACCTGAGACTTTCTTGTCATCAAAGTGACTGGAATACTCTTGACTCCCTGTTCTGGATTGAACTGTGTGCCCCCAAAGTTCATATGGTGAAGCTCAAACTCTCAGTTGACTATATTGGGTGTGCAGCCTTTAAGGAGATTAGTTGAAATTTAATGAGGCTGTGAGAGCAGGGCCCTAATCCAGCAGGACTGTGGTCCTTGTGAGAAGGGGAAGAGATGGTGTGGCACACCCACAGAGGAAAGGCCAGGTGAGGACACGGGGCACGTTGCTTGCGATGCTGACTAGTCAGAATAGGTTTTTACCTCCTCTGACTAAGAAAATCTAAATAATCTATTTGTAATGCATTTATTGATTTTTCCAAATGTAAATAAGAGTTATCTTTCTTAACATATCTTCACATTCAATTTGCCATCCATGTGGTTGTTTACGTCATTTTTTTTAATTCCTTTCCTCTGTCTTCTAACTTATCACTAAGTATTCATGCAATTTCCAATCCTCTCTGCCACCTCTACTTTTTTATGTCCCCTGACTTTGTCAACTACTTCATTAGTTTTGCATTATCAAGATGTATTATGTTGATACTCTCTTTGATAATTCTAGTTACATTTTAGAAATTTGTCACTGGGCTCAGCGCCTGTGGCTCAAGTGGCTAAGGCACCAGCCACATGCACCTAAGTTGGCGGGTTCGAATCCAGCCTGGCCGGCCAAGCAACAGTGATGGCTGCAACCAGAAAATAGCCAGGCGTTATGGCAGGCACCTGTGGTCCCAGCTACTTGTGAGGCTGAGGCAGGAGACTCACTTGAGCCCTGGAGTTGGAGGTTGCTGTGAGCTGTGATGCCACAGCACTCATCCTAGGGGGATAGCTTAAGGCTCTGTTTCAAAAAAAAAAAAAAAAGAAAAAAGAAAAAAAGAAATTTGTCATGGGTTCTACAAATTGAAATATTTAAGAGGAAACCAAGGCTACATAATTTTAAATAGATAATTATTTTTGCTGAGGATTCAAAAAAAATTTTAGGATCACATTTCCTTCTCTGCTTTACCTGGATAAGGAACACCAAGATACCTGGGCCTTTCTGGAGTGATTGTTGTCATCACACAATTACTATGTTGGATTCAGTTGCTCAAATTGTGTCTAAAAATAATTTGTTTCAAATTTTAGACATATATTTTTCTCTTAGGTTTTATAATGTTTTCCTTTTCTTTATCAATAAAATAAAATGTGAATGTTCACATTATTCGTAACTGTTAAGGGATTCAATAATAGCATCAATTTTAGAAATCAACTAAAGCTTCTTTCTCAAGATATCTTTGTCTTAGCATTTCTTTTTTTTTCTTTTTTGAAACTTTTTTTTTTATTTTTCAGGTTCATTGAGGGTACAAAAATTTAGGTTACACTGATTGCATTTGTTAGGTAAAGTCCCTCTTATAATTGTATCTCACCCCCAAGAAGTATGCCATACATCATGACACCTACATCCCCTTTCCTCCTCCCCTCTTCCCCTCCTCTCCTCTCTGCCTCATTGCCCCTTTCCCCATCTTGAATTGATTTGAGTTTTTCTCTTATATGGGTATGTATTAGATCTTCTACTGCCTTCATATTATAATAGAATACATTGGATTCTTGCTTCTCCATTCTTGTGATATTTAACTAAGAAGAATGCATTCCAACTCTGTCCAGGTTAATACAAAAGATGTAAGGTCTCCATCTTTTTTAATGGCTGAATAGTATTCCATGGTATACATATACCACGGTATACATATACCACAGCTTGTTAATCCATTCCCAGTTTGGTGGGTATTTAGGTTGTTTCCACATTTTTGACAGTTGTAAAGTGAGTGGTGATAAACAGTCTAGTGCAAATGTCCTTAGGATAAAATGATTTCTTTTTCCTTCTGGGTAAATGCCTAGTAATGGGATTACAGGATCAAATGGGAGGTCTAATTTGAGTTCTTTGAGGATTCTCCACACTTCTTTATCACGAATTATCTTACACTGGCTTTAATAGTTTGGAGGCTGGAATTCCAAGGTCAGGGCACTGGCAGGGTTGGTTTAAGCTGAGTGCTATGAGGGAAGAATCTCTTCCAGGCATCAGTCCTTAGATATCCTCCAGTTTTGAATGTCTGTTTCCTAAGCTTTATGCTTTCCATATTCCTGGTTTATCCCTTGTTTCACTGCAGGTTTTTCTCAAATCATTTCCATAGCAAATTTTATGGGAGGGAATCTTTTAGTAATTAAATATTTTGAAAGAGCATTTATTTAACTTACTTTGATTAAAAATATCTCTAAATATGCAATTCAAAAATGTCTCCTTGGATATTTAAAGCACTGGCTTAACATATTTTTGAGTTTCTTGCTGCTAATTGGAAAGTTATATTCCCTCTATTTCTGTCTCCATGTTGGTGATCTCTTTTGTTTTTTCCTCCATCCATGTTTTTGTGATTTGATTTTATCCTTCAGGCAAAGAAATTTTATAAGTATATGCCTAGTAGGAATATTTTGTTATTTATCATTTTTATAATTAAACAGACTTTCTTTAGTTCGAAAACCTATGTATTTCTTAAGCTGGGTTAAATTCCTTAGAGTTTTTGTTGTTGTTATTGTTTTCTTTACATTGTCTTCCCATAAAACATCTTATCTTGGGCTCGGTGCCTGTGGCTCAATTGGCTAGGGCGCCAGCCACATACACCTAAGATGCTGGGTTCGAATCCCCAGCCTGGACCTGCCAAACAACAATGATGGCTGCAACCAAAAAATGGCCGGGCATTGTGGCAGGTGCCTGTGGTCCCAGCTGCTTGGGAGGCGGAGGCAGGAGACTTGCTTGAGCCCAGGAGTTGGAGGTTGCTGTGAGCTGTGATGCCATAGCACTCTACCCAGGGGGACAGCTTGAGGCTCCGTCTCAAAAACAATAAAAGAAAAAAAATCTTATCTCCAGTTACATTAACTCTACTAGAATAGTACAGGTAGCCTCCAGGTTACAGACAAGATAACATTCCTGAGAACATCTTCAAGTTCAATTTTCATGTAACTTGGATCTCTGGTAAACCACGTGTACATGGTAAGAAAGAAATAAAAATATCATAACAGCTCATCTGTTGTAATAAGAAGATAGTGTAATACTGTAATATAATCATAATAATATCCCAGTACTGTGATAACAAGATGCAGAAGGTATTGTACTTTTTCTTTTAATTGAAATGAAAAACATAAGAACAAACTCATTAAAAATGTATTGATAGGAAAAACCAAGAAAGAGAATATTAAAGTTAACACTAACCTAATGTTGCATCAATTCTAGCCTAATAGAATGTTATGCTTATTTTGATCTAACCAAATCAATATTAACCTTTCCATCTCAATCATGAATCCAATATTCTGCTTAGTAAAAATTGATACTTTCATTGAGGTGAAGCCTTTCACATGTTCCATTACTCTCATTTTATCCTTTTTCATTATTCTCACAGTTGAGCAACTGAAGCCTAATGCTTTCCCAATGAATGATGTTTAAATTACTTTATTATTTACACTTTCATTTCTATTGTAATCACCTTTCTGTTCCCTGCAGGTTCACTCAGACTTAGAGTGGATGTTTTTCGTTGGACTCATGGACAGAGGATAAACAGAGACCCACAAAGTTGAGTAAAAAAGTTAAGACAAAAGCGGTGCTGGGCACAAGCGACTACGTAAGCAGTGAGACCAGCAGCTGGGCATTAAGATGCGCGTGATAACTGCTTATGCCATGTGAGTTTGTTTGCATGCCCAGAAGAAACTAGATCACAAATTATTAATTTACTTATTAATTATAATTATCCTTATGGAGAGCCCTTGGGAGCCCTTCTGTAAGCTAAGCTGGGTCCTTCATACCCCAAAGACTACCTGCTCTTTTCAAGGTAATTCCCCTAGACTTCTTACATTCTTACTGCTGTTCACTCCCAAACCCTATATCCAATTCATTATCTTACTGAGAACTGATGACCTTGCTTGATATTTTACTAACTACATTGAAATCATCAGAAAGGAAACAAACAAACAATAAACAATCTTCCACAAACTGCCTCCTCCTCTTCTACCGATGTGCTGGCACCTAACACTTCTCTTCTGTTGCAGTAAGGCATCCTCTTGTGCAGGTAGTCAAGGCCTGACCAGGTACTCTGTGTCCCCTGCCCTCTCTTACTCAAGGACTGTAGCACACCTGACTGTCTGCTGTCCTGATGGTCCTAACATCCCAAATCTGTGTCTCTGCACTCTGCTAGAGACAGCTGTCTTGCCCAGTGCTATTTACTCTTTCCAGGGTACCAGCTTCCAAGGAATGGACAAAGGGGATAAAAGTTTGGTTCCCTAACTCCAATCAAGACAATTGTGAAAGGTTCCCACAAATTCTGAATCCCTTGTTTCTTGACCTTGAATCAAACCTATATTTCTTCTTCTTCCATGAGTAGGCCTGACTACATATGTAGTAGATTACATCCCTGCGCAAATTGAAACTGGGGCCCTCACTGTTCAAAAATAAAGATGTCAACATAGCAACAATTGCATATCAAACCCAGGTGAGGCCCATAGCCCAGATTACATACCTACAGAGCCCCCCCTGCACATAGGACTTAAACTTGGAAGTACTTCCCAATAAGCTTTCTGGATTAGCAATCCATGTTTCACTGATTCTCAAGGAAAACAATCTATAAAAAGGACATAGCTTCAGAAACCCTGCTTACTGTCTTTTTGATACCAATTTTTTCTTGTCTTATTTATGGTATTATTCTCATCAGCGTATAAATTTAAAAAACTGCCTTTATTCTCACTTTAAAATGAACATTCTAAAAACAAAACAAATTTATCAATGCAGTTGGCTCTACCTGGGTCTTTGATTCTTCCTTCCCTCACAATTATTTCAATAAGGGATTTCTTTCACTATCAGAAAAAACAAAAATAGGTATTATTAAGATGACCATTGTCAAAGGTGGCAGATCTAAGGCCAATCCTCAGTCTTCATTGTCTCCGACTTAGCAGTAAACGTATGACATAATCATTCTTCCTTACTTGGAACACTTTTTTTTTCTTTTTCTTAATTTCCAGAACCACATTTAAGGATATTTCTCTTAAATTGCTCCACATTTGTTTTTAGATTCCTTCACGGTTCTTGGAGATATTCTCTACCTCTAAATACTTGAGTGCCTTAAGGGTTCAGTCCTGGATTTCTTATTTTAAATTACATCTTTCTGTCAGTGAACCTTCAGTTTATGAATGAAATAACTTTAATAATAAAAACATATTCCTAATTTAAATCTGCAGCTGGGACCCTCCCTTTGAAGTTTTATTATTGTTATTAA
>CAUYQV010194800.1:0-13371 GCA_963574575.1 Galagoides demidoff
TGTGGTCCCAGCTACTTGGGAGGCTGAGGCAGGAGACTCGCTTGAGCCCAGGAGTTGGAGGTTGCTATGAGCTGTGATGCCATGGCACTCTACCCAGGGGGATAGCTTGAGGCTCCGTCTCAAAAAAAAAAAACAAAAAAACCTGCAAATACACACCTCTAATGTGATGCCCAAAGGAAGCAAGCCCCATGGACTCAGTAAATGTCCAGGTTAGCCGTCTTGCACCAACAAATGTTCACTTGCCTCATTGATCATGCATACTGTTCTCTTTGTTCATTTTTAAATTTATTAGTATACACTGAGCTTTAGCTGTTTGTTTGTTTCAGAATCATCTACAACATTTATAAAGCCTAGCACAGCACCTGGCACACAGTGTACACTCATTCACAGCTTGTTGAATACCAATGAATGAATGAAATAATGAGTTTGATCATAAGGCAGAAATCATCTATGACAAAACATTTATCATGAGCTTTCCAATTCTCATGTTCTAAATATATTCTCTAGAGAACTGAGAAGGCTGTGTATTTAGTTTTTATATTTTCTACTCCAGTTGGTCAGGTATTCTTGACACCTAGAGCCCAGAACTTTAGAATTGAGGCTTGAGGGTCGGTTGTATATTTTGTAGAAGTTCTGCTCTTCTAAGCAGGCCAGAAAAGGTGAAAAACTAAAATTCCTCTCCCACCCTTTTCCTTCTACTGAAACGTGTCAAGGAAATGACTGACACGAAACAGAACCTACTGTCTCTCCTTCTGTAATGGGATCGTACGAGGAGCTTTTGCTTCTGGGATGATTGTGAATTTGGTGGAGGTAGAGGCAGTTCACAAAGGGATGTTATAAGAAATGATCATTTTAGAGGGCTGGTGACCAATGTATTAAAGAGGACCACCAGGCTTCCTTTACCAGACTGCAGTCTATTCTGTCCCATAAAAAACTGTGAACAGTGCTTTCAAATGACTGGCATTATAAAAATGTTTTCACTGTAAGAATCAAATGACAAAGTGGAATGGTTGTATTTCATAACTTTAGGAAACAGTGTATTCTTCTGTTTTTATTTCTGTTTCCTATAGCAGATAAGAGATTTTCTGTGTTTGAATTAGAGTTTTAATAAGATAGGACCTCTTCATTCAAAGATCTCCTTGGCAGAATGTTCTTTCTCTTTGTTTGCATACATAGGAAAGAATTCAAAGGTAGCTTTAAATTTGAGGTCAATACAGTGGTCCAATGCATAGAAATTTCTTCTTTGACGTACATGACCCATGACTTCAGGGACAAATAAAAATTGCAAGTTCCACCCTGCTTCCATCAAAATGCACTTAATCATTTAAAGATTATGCTGTATGGGATAGAAACATGGGGTCAGGACTGATGTCAGCTTTATCCCTTAGGGGTGCCACTTAGATGGATCATAGAGTGTATGGTGCAGTGTCCCCTGGAGTTGTGTGGGCCAGAAGCCCTATTCCTGGGAATCTGTTTCACACACCCACAAACAGAGGGGGTTTCACTGCTATGAATAGACTCCCACAATGTGCTGAAATAGATCAATGGCTCTATGATGATGAATTAAACTTGAAACAAAATCTCTAAGAGAAACGAAGGTAGAAAATAACTTTTCAAATCATATCTTAGGAGAAATTGAAGTTTACTCCAAATATATTTTTCTATTAGTAACATTAAAAAATATTTATTTCTAAGTCACTAACAAGCTGGGGGAAAAAATGGATTGCTGCTTTTCTATCATTCAAACTTTATCCATAGTTTTAAACTTTCCTTGGTACATTGTATATTTTGAAAAGATCCGACTAAGAGAAATAACAATGCCATTCATAAAGCCAGGCTATTTTAGGCTCACTCACTTGAGCTGGATCTCCTAAGATCACCATTGCTCCTGAAGAAACTGAAGAATGAGAACCTGATGTCCTCCTGGCTCAGAATGAGACTCTTGAACTGAATGAATTCTGCAAACCTTTGTGAGGAATTCCATGTCATTTCGAAGCTAATTCTGTCTGTGGAATATCTTATGGGGTACTGACAAGCTATGATCAGAAAATGTCTGGTTACTATGGACTCTGAAAACCCTTTCAAATAGTTTGAAAACAGAGTGAGGGGGAAGAAGATGATCTAAACATCCTGAGGATAGGTTTCCTCCTTTCTGGAAACGACAAAGAAACTGAAGAGAGAGGGACAGAAGACCCTAGTTAGGAAGCATGAGTATGGTTTTGAGCCTCAAGCAGGGAGAATTACTTGAGAAATGCTTTGCCCATAAATTTCTGACTTAAGAATGATCCATTCTCTCTCTCTCTTTCTCTATCTCCCCCTTCTTATTCCTCCTCCATATTTTGGCCATTTTCTTGTTCCTTTGTATGTTCAACAGAGGATCTAAAGGGAAAGACTCTCTCTTTTGAAATAACTCTCAAAAATAAAAGCACTGGAAATTTTTTAAAACTCTAAAATTAGAGAAGTTGTTGGTGTAGGTATATACATACACCATACTCAGCCATCTCCCAAGCCTAACCAACCTCTTCTTAACTCTGCAAAATCCTGAAAGAGAATGTTTCACATCATAAATTACATCTCGAATCGTATTTCAGCTCAGGCTTTATCTGTCAACACCTTTTAAAGCACTTAATCATTTATTAGCATTTGGCATGTTTCTCTAAAAACAATCAACTATAGCATACTAGCCACATGGAGATAATCTTATATGGTTTTCCTTGTCAAATAAAGAACATGGCTCCCTGGCTTAGGGACAACAGGATCTTGGCCATGTTCTCCTCTTGTAAAACTGTGGAAATATCTTCCATCTTGAATGATTCATCTTATGCAGCAAAGAAAAAAATGCAAAGCCTTTGATAGATAAACCTTACCATATCGAAAGAGAACATTGCCTTGACATTTTTAGAGGCTTAGATTTATGAAGCGACTAAGCAGTAGATCAAAGGCAAACAGGAGAAGAGCCACAGAGTTGATTTAGGAGAACTTTCTTTGCCAAGGCCAAACATTTGCCTACCAGGGATCTATGGCCAACATGTGAAGGAGTGAACTGGGGACATGATGTCTTGAGTTTTGGGTTATTTGAATTCTGCTATTGACCTGTTAACTTGGTTATGACCAAGTTAGGTGAGAAAGGATTAGCCTTTCCCCTAATTTGTAAAAATATGACCAGGAAAAGTTCACTGTCCTTACGTCCCTCACGCAAAACATCATTTATCAACAAGCATTTGTCTGGTATTGATAGTTGCAGGAACCACTCTAGATGGGTGTCAGGGTATTTGTTTTATTTGTTAAGTAATTTCAGGCCATTCAAAGATAATAGGCTCACCCTTTATTAACACTTTTTAGAAGATAGTATTTCAAATGCACTTACTTGGTGTTCCTTAATTTTTTTTTTTTTTTTGCTTTAGATAAATAATCTCGAATGTTTCATTTTTGGTCCAAGATGCTTCTGCCAATAAAATATCTTTAAATGTTACTAAAGCATCTCAGTTATACTTGACTGGAAATGAGAATTGTGTTATTAAATTGGCAGAAACCAGACCTCTCTCCCAATGGTACCTTTGCTTCTTGTATTGCTGTACACATACATACTTCAGTTTGCTCATTGGAAAATTGTAACTTAAAAGTTAAACTTGATAGTGTCTCCTCAACTTTTACTTTTAATTATAAACCTAGTTAATTATACACACTTGTTAATTTCTAAGCACTTGTCTAAGGATAGTGAGAAAGGTGAATTTGTTCAGAATATAATTCTGCTTGTGTCACAAGGAGAAAATGTCTGATTACCTGCCAAGGTCACTTCATTCAAAACTCATCTGTGGGTTCAGTGAAGCGATTCCACATCTTGACATGCCAGCACTTTAATGTTACATGTACCCGACCTTAACTAGTTAAACGTTAAAGATCAGCAGTTTTGCCTTTCAGAGCTATGAACGCAGCCTCTTTGCTTCTAATCATAACCTACAAGATCTCAAAGGCAAAACCATGTAAAAGCACCCCACTAATCACCAGTCCAATCTCTAGCTCGCCACCACCATTGGGCAACTGATTACATTCGGATCCTTCTCAAGCTAGTTAATGTCTAGTTAATGTTGACATTTGTCTTACCAGTTCTCAAGCAGATTTGTTTTTAAATTTAATTTCCAGATACATAAGGGAAACTATACTTGAGGGTTAACTACCTTAACCCAGTTATCCATGTAAATGTAGTGCAAAGAGATTGATCTTGCTAAGTAAAATCCAAAAATAATTTAAAAACTCATTATTTGCTCAAGAATTTTTAACTTCTTCCCACCCTGCAACCACATCTCATTAGATACTACTGCTAAACCAGAACAAGCTAAAATCAACTAACCAACCAAGCAACCCAAAAACCCTAATAGTGTCCACCAGTATACCCGGCTTTTCTGCTTTCTATACAGCTTTGACACCTAAGCTTCCACAAATTAGTAGTCAGCTACCAGGATCTCGTATAAACAAATCTCTACATTGCCCCGTTTATTTTAATTTACACAGCAAGGACACAATAAGCAGTTTGTAAATAAGGAGAGAGAAAAAGAGACATTCACCCTAACAGCAGATATTTAAACACCCACTTTTGGTTCAGGTGTATAGATAGGCCATGTAAATATTGGGCACGGTGACCCAAGCACACATTAGAGTTAGGTATTAACATACATGCATAGCTATATGGAGATGCCAAATAAAATAATGATTAAAACTGAAGAGTAAAATAACTTTGAAGCACCATGTGGCAATATCCATGCAAATTACAACTATACACACCCTTTGAGTAATTTTAGTTCTAGAAATGTACCTTTAGATATAGTTAAGCACCTGTGCAAGCCATATGTTCAAACATGTTATTTATAATCATATTTGTAATAACAAAAGCTGAAAAACAAAGACTACTCAAAAAACATCAATTTCTATTCTTACACACACACATTCTAATATTATTTGTTTGCTTCCTACCCGCCAGAGCCTGTGAAAAATATTTATCGATTTGTGTATCTATATATTCATACAGAAATTTCTCATTTTTAATATATGTGTATATGTCTTTACACATATAACTATATACATACATATCTTTGAATAGCTCCTTTGGATGACTGAATTTTTCATTTTTCACTTGGATGGTGTTGTGTACTGTAGGCCTGGCCCTGGTGTGTGCTGGTGAGAGGGGAAACAGGGCTTATTATTTTCAGCATGTTTGAATAAAAATGTGAAGTTCTTTAGCGGCCTTGATTTGCTAAGTATTTCTTAGACAGCTCCCTGACCTTCAGCACAAAATGTATCCTGTCACAGGACATCTGGAGAGGGATTTCTCACTGTACCTGAAAGTTTCCAGGGACTCAGCTCCAGGAGGGAGTCCAGGCAGAGCTGATGTAGTTCACTGAACTAGAAGGTGGCTGCCAGCACGAGTGATGACATTTTGTGGTTCGTCAACTTTACTGAACTCTATATTTGTTGAATGTAGATTAACATATAGATTGACATTGATTTTTCCAGGCCTGTAGGCCCTTAATGTGCCCATGGAAGGGTTAGGAGAGTCTGTGAAACCCCACAAATTGTGTATATTGATTTCTCAAAGACAATTGTAACCCCTTACTCCCCTACCCCCAATACCAAACATAGAAATCACTGCCTTAGAGACTCAAGCATCTCACTTCAGGATGCATTTAAAAGTCTTCATATTTCACTTAAATTACTTTTAAAAATAAATTCTAGTATCAGACCACTCTGAAATGCTAAATGCAGTTTTTAAAACACTATGGTGCCACAATTATGGCTTTTAACTAGTTCTAGATTTTGCATTTTGATAGATAATGGCTTTAGAATAAATTCACTGACTTCATTGATATTACATATGTACACTACAGATTAATAGAGTTATTCAATATATTAATAGAGTCTTTCAAGGGATAGAAATCCTCAGGCGATGCCAATTAATTGCTGAAAATGTTTACCAAGTATCCTACTGTGTGGTAGGATTCTGTCACATCATTCCATCAATGCTCTTCCGTGTGGCCCTAACAGTATTCAAGGTTGGCAAAGGACAAGCTGTGCCTGAGCTCCTTCTGTACAGAGGGCTAGGGAGGACTGCGGGGTGTAGGGCCAGATGGCCTGGGCTCAAGACTAGAAAGTTTAGCACTTTCTAGTGGAGTGACATTGGGTAAGTTACTTCTTCACTTCTCAGACTTGTAGTTTACCTTGATCTAAAACAGGCATGATTACAATATCTCCTCCACATCTTGCTATAGTGATTTAATGGAATAAACCAAGTACCTAGTGCATCACAAATGGTGGCCATTATTATTATATTGTGCTCCAAGTTCAACCAAAGGGCAAAAGGTGGGATTAAATAATGGCAAACCTAGCAATGAGATCAAATTCTATGGGAAAGATTTGTGTATGGCTAAGATAGACGGACTAGATGGTCAGATTTATAATGAGTCTGGTTTACTTCAGAAGCCAAAACACAGTCTGTTATGACTAGATAGCTTCAGGAAAAAGGATGTAACTTCCCAGGGAAATTATAAAGGAGTCTGAAATGAAAGGGAACCTGAGTGCCCCTTGGGGAGTGAGGTAGTCTCTGGTTTACTGACAATACTCATTTAACCAGACAGAGAAAGGAAAGTGGTCCTGGTGATCCTGAAGGGCTGATTTACATCTGGCCTGGAGGCAACACACCCACACTCCTCAACCCCACCAACACAAACAGCTACAAAGCATTTCAGCTCTTGGGTGATTTAAGGTTTCTAAGTGGGTTAGATGCTTGAGATTTCCTGGGACTTCCCAAACAGAACTTTCCCCCAATTCTAACGATTATAATCTCCCTTTTGGAAGAGATCTTGTTTCATTTATTTTTATATTTCTCACAACACCCTGTCCTCAAAAATGTCTCAATTCAGTTTTGATGAATTGCATTGAAATTCCTCTGCCAAATTAGAAGGGTAGGACTTAGTCTGTGGGAGTCCTAAAGAACTATAAAGTTCAATGCTGGCCCTAACAGTGTCACTGCACTTAAGTGACCCGTTTTCAGCCCATCTTTCTCCAGGTAAACCCTCAGAGTTCATCAGAACCAACTGCCATCCAGGATATCAGGATTTCTTCAATTTATGTCCCATTTTAACGTGACCGTTGCCAGCCTGTGAACCTCACACTTTTGAGAAGAGGGTGTTCCCTGCTTGTTGGACCTAAGGGTCTAAATCCTTCCGCACTAGCAGTTCTCAAACTACAGTTCCCAAACTTTACAGTTCCCATAATCACGTAGAGAGCGTATTAAAATACAAATGACTGTGATTCCACTCAAGAATTTCTGATTCAGTAGGTCTGGGGTGAGGCCAGAAAAATCTTCATTCCTAACTAGTTCCTGGGTGACACTAGTGCTGCTGAGCTGGGGTGCTACACTTGTCCTAGGCTATGCAGAGGGTTACTGAAGACTAGAGTGGCAATAGTTTGAAGGATCACTGACTTTTAGGAGGGGAGGGATCTTCTTGGGAACCCTCCCTCCAAAGGCTGCCTCATTTCCCCCCTTCCAGCCAGGCCCGGTTCTGTAGCCCGCCATGACATTAGTGGGCGCCCTTTACCTTGTAGACGTTGATGGGGATGTCAATGACGATGTGGAGCAGGTCTCCCAGAGCCAGGCTGGCGATCAGGATGTTGGGGCCATTCCGCATGCACTTGTTCTTGTAGATGATTCTCAGCAGTGTGGAGTTCCCGATGATCCCCAGCACGAACACGAGGCAGGACACAACCGTGTTGATGTATTTGAAAGTCTCCTTGATCTCGATGGATTTTTGGCACGGGGGCGGGGAGAGGATGCGCGGCGGAGCTCCCGCTGTCCTCCCTCCTTTGGGAACCTCGGCAGGTGCCAAGGATGGCGGCAGGCTGGCGTTGGAACTCCTGGGCCAGGAGGTCTTAGTGGGTGGCGTCATTATCTCTGTGGTTTCCCCAAGCCTCAGAGTGGCTCCTGCAGGCGAGAATCCTCCCTCCTCTCCGTAGACCCCGGCTACGCCGCAAGCAAGAACCAGCGCCATCAGGGCGCGTCCGCACAGGCTTGGAGGCAGCTGCATGCTGCTGCCTGCTCAGGTGGGCGTCCAGTGGCCTCTCTGCGGTTTTCAGAGCCTAGAGACCAGCAGGGAATGAAGACGGAAGACTGGGGTCAGCTATCCCAGCTGGCCACGCCTCTGCAAACGCTAGCACAGAGCACAACCTCGTAGCTGTTATCTGAGTGCAAAAGTAACTCAAGTTTGCGCGCCAGTGGGGAATTTCTGCGTGCGTCACCCTCCCGCTCCGGTGAAGTTCCCTTTCCTATGTCCTCTCCTGTGTCTTTCCCCTGCGTCCCGCAGAAAAGTAAATCTCTGGCAGAGAGGCGGGGCACGCTGGAAGGGGTGTGCCTGGGAGGGAAAGATCCGCGGACAAGGCGAAGCTCTGACCTCTGCGGTGAATGGGTAGGAAGACTTAGATGTTTTAGCTAAGGGCGCTTGGCGACTAAGGGATGGAGGCACCTAAAGGCCACTGGGAAGTATCAGTCTCTGCATTTTATTCACCAGGGGAATCCCGATGCCTTGCGTGGCAACGCCAAGACAACTCGGGTTGGGTGAAAGTCGCTAGTCCCCGCCTGGCTGTTTTATGGGTTCCCTAGAGCCATCAGGAGCGCGGGCCAGACTTGGAAACTCTCAGAGACTTCTCAGATCAATTCAATTAAAGATTATCAGCATTGATTTGGAAGCTTCTGTCCCCTCCAAGTGACTTCAAACACTTGCTCTCCTTCACCCCAACCTCATTTTAATTTGCTGTATCTGTAAGTTTTAATATTATTTTAAAAGAAAACCCGAACTATTAAGCCAAGCCGAAGCCCAGACAAGGTTCAGTCCATGATTTTAATTCATCAGCCAGTCAGAATGTTTACCTGATGCACCAGGTGCAGAGTGGCGAGCGGGGGCTTTCCTCCCGGAGCCGGGCTGCGGCCGAGGCGCTCTGGGCTCACCGCCCGCCGGGTTGCAGCTCCGCAGAGCGCTCCTCCCTTCAGCTGCGGGCAGGTCTGGCTCTGACGAAACCCTCAGAGAATGCCAGACCAGTGTAGCTTCCACAGCTTGCTGGGGTCTCCGCTGTCCTCAGACAAGTACTTGTATTCATTTGTCTCTTCCCGATCAATCACCTCCAGACTCCTCCCGCGCCCTCCGACCGTGCAGCAACCTTTCGCCTGGGGCGATGCCTGGACAGCGTCAGCAGGAGCTGCCTGCTGGAGAGGGCAGTCCGCGGCCACAGGCAAGTCCGCAGAGGCTGTGTACTTGTTGTAGTTCTTCAAAGGACAAGCCTAAATCAAGGGCAAATTATCACGCACCGGGTGACTTGACCAGGCTCCGTATTAAGCGTGGTAACCTGAACTTTTAATGTGATAAGTGTCCCGCCATGATTTTAAGACCTGGGTTTGGGGGCGCTGCTCTTTGCTCTGTTTTGTCAACAAGTTTCATTGCAAGCCCACCTCTGCACCAACACGGAAGAGCTCCACCTTTTCGATTTTTTTTCTTCTCAGACCCTGTCACTGCCTGGAGAAAGGACTGGAAGTCCTCATTTTTTCTAGCACAGCTCGTCTCTCTTCCCGTTGTGTCCTGGAGTGACACTGTGAGCCAATCTCAGGGATTTTAATTGTGTATCTATAAACGATGTGATCCTTTTGTAGGAGACATGAAAGTGGCCATACAAATACAACGTGACATTTATTTACCAGGCAGAACAATAAAACAAATTCTTGCTACCCATTCTCAAGCTCCCTTTTTATGGCATAGAGGTAAATAACAGTGTCTATCAGTTTTGCCCAGATGTTGTATAAAAGTCAGGAATTCAGGCTGTCAGACCTCTGCTGTTACCCTGCTGTTCTCCAGGGCCTGAAGCCCCTGCAGGATGTGTGAAGTTGCAGACCCAGGAGGAACCAGTCGGTGGAGGTGGAGGAGTTTCCCCTGGAGACTAGGCTGCTCATTCTTGGCAAATTCTTGAGACAAGAATCTTGGATTTTTTGGCTCCTATGCAATGCTTTCTGGGACAATGGAAGCAGAAAATCAATTTCCATTTAAAAAGGTGAACTTTAAGTGTGAAATATGGTTAAGAACATGGTTAAGGAATAAGCCTAAGAAATGAGAAATATGGTCTAAGGTTGTGGGTGCTAATTGCAAATCTGGGTGTTTGGAGCACAGTCTTTGTCTTCTCTGTCTCAGTGAGGTCAACATTCAATTGCTTCATAGTCGAGCCAAGTAACGACATACAGTGCTATGTGAGAGCAATTAGGTGGGTGGGTCTGGAGAATGAATATTTCCGCTCAGTTGACTCCACCCAGCTTTGAACCTGCATTTCTGACACAAACTTTCTCCCTTCCGTAGGACTCCTGTAGGTGACTTTTCTTCCTCCTCACCCACCCTCTCCTTTTCCTCACCTTCTTGGTCCCTATTTCCTTGCCGGAGTCCTCAATGAGGTCTAGCCCTTTCCTTTTCTCATAGCACTTTGTGACTGTTAACCACAACTCAGCACTGATTGCGTACGGATTTTTATGGGTCACTTTTGATTTCACATGAATTAATTTCCTTCTCAGGATTGGGACTGAATTCTATCTTCTTTCTGTACCTTCACAATACCTGCCACGGGTTGCACTTAAGAACTATTTTTTATCGATAATCACGTTTTGAATTATTTAATGATATCTTAGGAACTCTGGTCAGAGGGTTCATGACAAAGCCAAAATGATTTCAAAAGAAACATACACATTCTTCATTTGAAATTTCAAACACAGCTTGAGCTACTCATTTTGGGGTTTACCACCTCCCTGAGGCATCTTATTCTCAGGCCTCTTTTACTCCTTCAGCGCAGGGAGTGAAACTGAGTCTCAGTAATTCACTGGAGGTCACATGGCTAGTTGGTTGTGGAACTGGGATGTGGAGCTAGGATTTGAATCTATGTCTTTCTGGTTACACAGACTGTGTTTTTGTTTAAGTTAGTTATAGAGTCTGAACATCTTTTTTTCTCATTTTGGGAAAACAGTGTTTTAGATATCAGTAATATTTAATTAAAGCTTAATCTTCAATGTTTCACCATAAAATGTAAAGGCATCCATGTGCAATGTAAAGATTTATTCTTTGATCCTTAGGAATGACCATTATCAAGTCACAAAAATCCATTTTCTGGTTTTCCCTTTTGTAAAATGGAGGGGAAAGATAAAATAATTCAGTCTGACCAACTGACCCCTGTAAGAATGGTCCTGAAATACATAAAGGTGGGAAGAAATCTTGGGCCAATGTTTTGCTTTTCATTTTCTTTACTTCTCCCTTAGGCAGTACTGCTAGCGACAATTTTTGTGGTTTATTTGTTTTTTTCACCTTATGACTTAACATCTCTTATTGATAAACCTTATTTATAAATTCACCAGTAATCAAATATTGTATAAATTTAATTTTTATATATAAACAAAAAGTTTTATTCAATTTGAAGAATCCTTTCCTGAAAACTTGAGCATGAATTCATGTCTGCATTGTGAAGGATTAAAAACAAAAAAGTTTTGACAAGGTAAATGTGGAATCTGGTACAAAGTTGCTTTTGTAAAAACAGGTTTGTGACATATCCTAGGAAATCTATCAAAATTCCAGCTTGGTTAAGATCACCTCCCCAGATCAGAAAAGTGGTGACTGGCAATGCCCCGATATTCTCTTTAAATGCTTTAACTAGAAATTTTGAAGATAGGGTTGAATGAAATTCAGAATTGATTCCTCAAGAGCTTTGCCATAAGGAACTCACCCCAAACAAATGTTTTTTCCTGGTAAGAGAACAAAGTAAAGCTCTCTTAGCCACAAAAATATTAGTACTTTCATGAAATCCCTTTGATATGAATCAAGGTTGTTTTGAAAACTACCTTGAACTCTCTTAATCATAAATGCTGTGGGACAAGGTATGTAGAAAAACACAGGAAGAGTTGAATCAGTTGCTTCCTCACACAATCCCCTAGGACTAGATGAAATGATCAAATAATAAGAACATAAAAATGTTTTAAAATGACTGTGCAAATCAATAGCAAACAGCACGAGCATTTCTATTTCTTAGATGTTCCCTATGTTACGTGGCTGTAGGCATCTGGAGTTTATAATGAAGGATAAAATAAAATTTTTTAAAAAATTATAAAAAGTTATACCTAATTTTTAAAAAAAATTTATTTTTTATTTTTTAAAAATAGGTATAATTTATATATAGCTAGATGGACAGGGCTGAAGTGCACAATTTGAAGAGTTTTGACAAACGAATATACTTCTGTAACCCATACCTAAGGGGTCTTTTCAAAATAAATGTATTTGTTCTTTCGTCTACAGTAACAAAATTGGATGATTTTGGATTTGAACATCATTTTTATAAAAACTTTCATTAAGCCATCATTTCTGCTTTAGCATCTTATTTTATATATTTTTCAGCCTCCGGACCTGCAACATGACTCATTAATTGGAGGTGTCTTTAAATGAGAGAATCTAAGATTTAAATTTTTTTTCAATGATTGCTTGATAGTGCCTACTGTAGACCATGTCCCTAATGTCACGAAAATTTGA
Source organism: Galagoides demidoff (assembly GCA_963574575.1). Taxonomy (NCBI): domain Eukaryota; kingdom Metazoa; phylum Chordata; class Mammalia; order Primates; family Galagidae; genus Galagoides; species Galagoides demidoff. The sequence goes on from CAUYQV010194800.1 coordinate 12,588, forward strand.
TAGGCTTACTAGTAACTAAAAAGAAGATGTAATTAATTCTTTTATGCTTATAGAAAACATGAGAAACAGGAATGTTTCTGTCTGTGAAAAGTAACAGAGTTCAGCTAGGTTAGCCTATGGTGTACTTCAATTAAAAAGCAACTATTTGCTTTCCTGTTTATGACTTTTTTTTTCTTTCTTTGATGCATTTTTTAAAACACTAGTATCAGTAAAAGAAAAAAAATGAGTGTAACTTGGTCTACCAACTCTTTAAAACTGTTCACAGAATTCTTTGTCACAACCTAAAAAATATATTACAAATTCCAAGCTAAGCAGACAGTCCTATGCTTTTTTGGTTTGTCAGTGCACAGAGTACTTATATAAATTATTTCTTGGCCATTCGTGCAGAAAACACTACCATCACTCTATGTTAGAACAATCCTATCATGTGTAGGGCATTCTTTTTGGGGCCATTATTTCATAGAAGATATAATTTATGATGAATTTATGCATCTTTAACTCCAATTATTATTTTTAATTTTCTTCTTTCCTTGTTTCCATTCTTTTGATATCCAAGTGGAAATGGATAAAGAAATGTAACATAGTAGATTAGGAAGACAGTAGAAACTTGGGCCTTTATCCACTGGTGAAGAAAGGAGAGTTGGTAATTTTTTTTTTTTTTTTTTTTTTTGAGACGGAGCCTCAAGCTATCCCCCTGGGTAGAGTGCCATGGCATCACAGCTCATAGCAACCTCCAACTCCTGGGCTCAAGCGAGTCTCCTGCCTCCGCCTCCCAAGTAGCTGG
>CAUYQV010194801.1:0-34230 GCA_963574575.1 Galagoides demidoff
AGTAGCTGGGACCACAGGCACCCGCCACAACGCCCGGCCATTTTTTGGTTGCAGCCATCATTGTTGTTTGGCGGGCCGGGGCTGGGGATTCGAACCCGCCACCTTAGGTGTACGTGGCTGGCGCCTTAGCCGATTGAGCCACAGGCGTCGAGCCTCTAGTTCTCTTCTTGCACGTAATTTTAATTTCTCCATCCATTGCAGGGATTAAATGGAGACACTTTGCTGGTAAAACCCAAATAAATTCCGAGGTCCCATGTGGTCCAATTTCTGCATACAGTCACATATTCCAAAGCAAAAATAATTACAAGGGAAGCATTACCTGTAATTCCCAAAGAATGTTGCAAGGAGCCCAATTCAGAAGCCCAAGTAGCATTTTTCAATATCCTTTTTCCTTGCCTCCTTGATTCTCCAGTACTCCTCAATTCCACCAGAGTTTCTCATTCACCAGCCCAACCCTAAATCTTTCTGAGAGTGGCCCACATGCCTTTTCTGGCTCTCTTTACTCAACTTTCATACTCTCAGCAATAAATTATTTAGCCTGGCTTCACCTCTCTGCCTGCTCTCCCGCTCTCTTTCTGCCTTTCCTGCCACTCAGACTTCCCATAACAAAGGAGAGCCCATGAAATGCCTGACAAACAAAATCGTTCCCCTTCTCTTCCATTCCACCTTAGCCTATTTATACTCAACATCCTGATTTGGCATTTTTTAAGCCAGCAACTGGGGTATGGGGGAGAAATTGATGTCATAGACAGAATTCCCTTTATTAAGAATGATAGGGTGGGTTAAACTTGGGCATCCTTACATATTAATAAGCCTGGGTTCATCAAAATAATGACATCCCTATCTGCTACTGCAAGAGCACAAGCCCTAAGTGGTTTACATAGTTCGTCCTCAGTTGTTCTTACCATCTTTCCACTCCCAACAGGTATCACAAGTGTTCACAAACAAATCCTGCCAACTAGTGTCCGTATTTCCCCCCGCCCCCAATCCCCTGCTCTAGTTCCCTCTTACTGGTAATGTCTATGGCTAAGTTCTTCCCTGATTACCAAGCTGGGGATATTAACAATACTGCTCTGTGCACTGGTGACTATTGTGAGGTGATCTCATTTAGAATCCCAGTCTCTGTACAAGCTAAACCCGGCTTTTGATCCAGCTCTGCTCTTTGCCCACTGTGTGACACTGGGCAAGCCACTTAACCTCTGTGTGTGTGGGCAACCATGAACTCTAACTCAAAGGGTTTTGAAAATTTATTTAATGAACTCAAGTAAAGTGCTTAGCACAGTCAAGTGTTGGTTCTAGACATACACTAATATTTCCATTTTCCTTCTTACCATTCTTTTTTGGAGGGAATGAGAAGAGAAGGGCGATTTTGTTGGGGAATGAAGAGGACCTGGTAAAAGACTTAGAGCAGAGGACTGGCAAACTGTGCCCAAGGGCCAAATCTGACCTACCTACCACTTGTTTTCATAAATAAAGTTTTATTGAAACACAATTACACTTCTGTTGAGCTGCTTCAGTAAAGACGGGATGACCCATGAAGTCTAAAATATTTCCTCCCTGGCTCTTTTCAGAAAAAGTTACCAACTCTTGATTTAGAACATAAGAGAGTAGCTCTTCCACACCATCTGCCATTGATGCAATGAATGTCTTTTGAGGCTTTCCGTCCTGTGAAGTGAAATGGTTGTTATGTCCCATCACCCTGCATTTAAGAGCAACCCCCAATGACACCTGAATTTATTTATTTATTTTTTGGCAAGAGTCAAGATTTATGAGGCCAAATCAGGAATAAGGTAATGCTCCCTGGAAGCATAGGCAGTTCTGCTAGGAACAGCATATGAGATAGTATTGGAATTCTGACAAGGCCATGGGACAGCCATGCCCACAGGCTCGTGTATGTCTGTGCTATTCTGCTTCTTCCTAGGCACAAAGCTAGTTGACGCTTACCATCCTCTTAATGTCAGGGAGGCCATGTCTTGAGCTTTTAACAATGAAATTAGTGGGGGAATGTATCCACAAATCCTCACTGATTCCCCACCTTCTATTCTCTTTTTTGTTTGGCAGGCTGGATTTAGAACCCCATCCTGCGGGGGGTTCTGAAATTTAGTGGAAGTGGTACAATAGAGCTTTCTGGAATGATGGAAAGCTTCTTTTCTGCACTGTCCAGTGTAGTAGCATCTAGCCACATGTGGCTATTGGACACAGAAAGGTGGCTAAGTTGACTGAGGGAGTGAATTTTTACTTTTAAGTCATTTAAATGTAAATATTCACATACAACTAGTGACAACTATATTAGCTAGTGCAATTGTGGAAGTGGCAGGTGTAGACATGAGAAGAGTCAGGGGCCTGAATATCTCTGACTAGAGCAAGGCACCCTCTCCCTTCTGCCTTTTCCCTTCCCTCCTACTCCCTGGCTCCACTTGCATCAGACTGTGAAGTGAGTAAACATGAAACAGCTCTCTTGATAGGCTTGTGAGACTGGGTGTTTGTCAGACTAGCTAGGCTGCCCTCCCCAATGCAGACCCAAATCCTGGCAACCACTTTTATAAAAAAAATGACAATTCTGTCTATTACTTATCTATTTTACAAGCTCAACAACTGTGAGCAAACTCTGTTTGAATCTAGTTTTCAACATAGTCTATGGCACTGATTATCCTGTTTAAAAGACAAAAGAGGTGACTTAATGGGAACCTGGCATGTTGGCCATACTGACCCCAGCTGCAAGCTATGTAGGAAGGTTGGAAGGTTTGATTCCATTTAAAACTAAGTTCCAATTATGTTTTACAACCATTTTGAACTGTACATGTCCCATAAATGACAAAGAAAGGGCCATCTGGTTTGATGATTTTTGGCTTGCAAGAGGAGAACACGAAAGAAAAGCATAAGTTTTAATACTCAAGAGACCAGATTCTCTGCTGAAGAGGAAATGAACTACATGTCCAGGAGGGTTCCGCCAAGAAACGGCCAGACAGTGCTCTCAGGGAGTTCCCAGTGGTGCCGTGAACACCACACTAACATTCCTTTTGGTCATTTCCAAGGTGAGCCACTGACCTGTTGCTGGAGCAGGATAACTGGTTTCTCTCAAGAGAAGGGGTCTTACAAGTTTAAGTCCACAGTAAAAAGAGCTAGAATCACACCAGCTGTCTCACCTACTCTCTGTGCCCACCTGTTTCTGGATAAAGCATGGTGACACCTGTTTTCTTATAAAGAGAACCAACTTTGGAAGCAAATATACCTCTCTTAAAATCCTAAATCTGTCACTATCTTGGCCAATTTCACTTCTCTGAGCCTTGTTTTCTTTTAATTATAAATAATAATAACTCTGCCCCTCAGAGCTGTAGCAAGGATAAAATGAATGGTGTCTGGGGAAGCATCAGAATAGGGTTTTGTAGAGTCAATATCTTGGGAACTCAGAGTTTGAACCATATTGTTCTACTCTGACAAATCAAGAAGGGGCTGCAGGGTGGTATGTAATGAGGACATGGCTTGTGATTTAATTATAACCGTTGTTCTCAAACTCCAATATGCATTCATATCACTTGAGGGTTTTGTTTAAATGCAGGTTCTAAGTTACTGGAATTATGCAATTTGAACGCGCTCTCAGATAAGTCCAAGGCTGCTGGTCTCTGAGATCATCTTTGAAGAGGAAGGAACTAAAGGTTTTGTCCTGATCTGTTTCCTCTTTCTGTTACCTACGTGAAAGAGATGTACTCTCTCTTTAGGGTAAACCTAATATAGAATGAGCACACAGATGGTAAATCTAGGCAGATGAGTAAAATCATGGTAAAGGAGATAAAGGTTTTCAACCCTGACTAGACTTTAATTTTATCTGGAGAGCTTTAAAAGCTATCTATTGTCTGATCCCACCACAGGAATACTGATTTAATTGATTAGGATGGGACCAGACATGACATATAGGAGAAAGTAACTCCCTGGCTTATTCTAGTTAAGGAACCATAGAAATGATCCCTGAAAGTATAGTTTTCCTAGGTTATTCTAGTTTGTAGTCAGGGTTAACACTGCTGGGCTAGACAAAAGAGGTGACTTTGCCAGATAGAAAGAATCAATGAAGGTCCTTATCGAGATAGTATGTCAAGGTTGGTTTGGGGAAGAAAATGCAAAGCTTCATGGAAATTCTAGGTAAGACAAGCCAATTAGTTGAAACCTTGAAAAATCAGATCACTGGATCAAACCGTTACAAACACACTAAATCTCTGCCTCAACTGAAATGACAAAGTGATCTGTTTGTCTGTTGGGAAGCGGAGGATGAATGGGAGAAGTAAAACCCGTGCCATTTCTTGGAATTGGAGCCTATGTTTTTCTTTCATTAACATTGTGGTTTGGTCATCCTCTGTTGAACAAGGTCTGTCTGAGCACAGAAGCCAGCCTCTTCTGGTAGCATTCACCAGACCTCAGTCCAGTGGGTCTCTATGAGGGCGTCATGAGCTCAGCACAGGTGCTCCAACACATCTGACCAATGAGCATAATTAACTTCGTGGTAATTGATTTTACACTCTTGAAGCACAGGTGTAGGCAGCCCTCTTGTATCAGACCTGGTCCTTTGCCAACCTTGACAGCTCAGCCCTCTTCTGGGATTCCCTGAGATCTAGGCATGCCAACCATCTGCAAATAATATGGTTTTCCAGAAGCTGCTTTATGTCCTGGGATGAAATCAACTCAGGCACTGAATAACATTTTACTTGTGCAATCCCCATTAGACACACCTCTCCCTTGAATCTCTGCCCACACAGCCAATAAGAGTATTCCTCTCTGTCACTATCTCTAGCCCTCATCCATTCTTATACTCCATAAGACAAGCAACTTTCACTCTGCCCCAGGTGCTCCACACCTGACTGTCTGCACACAGGAGTAACTAACACAGTGACTTTTGGAAACCCAGACCTCTTTAGATACATGGTAGAAACTGTAACATGCACGTTGATGAACTCGTTAGGGCAGTGGTTCTCAACCTTCCTGATGCTGCGATGTATTTTCATTGTTACAGCGGGGTTGCAACCTACAGGTTGAGAACCACTGTTTTAGGGGGGTGTAGAGCTGGGCATAGCTTCTGGTAAGAAGAGGAAATCAGAGCCATACAAAATCCCAGCCAAAGAAGCTGGCTTGCCCCTGGGCAGCCTTTGCCTGAAAGGTCACTGAGTCAACAACTCTGAACAACTGATTAGAATTTCACAAGGAGTTCTTAATGTGCTGTCAGCTGGGTCATACTTCTAGAGGTCTAATATAATTGGCCCAGGGAGTGGCCTGGGCATTAGGATTTTTTAAACATCTCTAAGTCATTCCCAGTGTGCAGCCTGATTTGAGAGAGGCTGTTCTAAGTGGCTTAGTGCTAAAGAGCAAGTCACAGGGACAACCACAGCTCCTACATTACAGTCGCAATTGCTTTGAACTCATTGCTGAACTGTCATGTCTTGGAGTCTTTTAAAAAAATATATACCTGTGTTTTTATTTTTTGTTTCAGAACATTACAGAGGTACAAATGTCTTGGTTATGCATTGTTTTTGCACAGTTTGAGTCAAAGTTATAAATGTGCCCCTCACCCAGATAGTGTGCACTGTACCTGTTTTAATCTCTTCAATTGAGCCCTCCAGAATCCTACCATTACAAAGTGTAAGCACAGAAAGGTCGAGAACCACTCAGTAATTCCAAAACCTGGTGAAATAGAGGTTGTCAAGTGTCTCTGTGTGTGTGCATGTCTATATATGGAGAGAGAGAGAGAGAATTTGAGTTTGAATTGAGAAATCCCAGTTCCCCCAGTTTCCTGTGTCAGACTGATACCCTGGGTTTCTCACTGCCTCTCGAGCACAGTCAGGGATAGACGGGAAATAGTGTGTATGGAGCCCTCCTTTCCTATCCATTTTATGGAAGCCATGAGAAACCCATTGCAGAAAAGTGATACAACAATGACTGGAGGAAAACTCAGGGAATGGGGTGGCCTTGTGAGGTGAGCTGGGAGGAGTGGTCAGGGGTTATGGGGAAACAAATGCAGTCGGGGGAGGCAGGGTGTGGACTTCCACGGTCCCCTCAGTACCCACTCAACTTCCCCAAACACACTGTTAACTCAGACCCACGCTGCCTCCTCAAATTCACCTTCATGTGAATTAAAATGTACAAGGTGCTCCCTTCTTTTGGACACACCCAGTGTCCAAAGCAGGGCATATGCAGTGGTTCTCAGGTTCTCAACCTCTGGGCCGCGACCCCTTTGTCACAAGGAAAACTCAGTGCGGCATTAGAAAGGTTGAGAATCACTGGCATATAGGGAAGGAAACAGCCATCCATCCTGCGTGTGTGTGTGTGTGTGTGTGTGTGTGTGTGTAAGAGACACATGGGGAAAGGGCGTGTTCACCAATGAGCGTGAGCACTGTAATAGAAAGCTATCCCCAAAGGGAGGAAGGGATCATGAAAACCTAGGATAACAGACCTAGGCTTCATTTCTTCGGAAACCATGTCTTTTAAGAGCTTGTGATATTTGGTAAGTCACACAACCTCAGAAGGCATTTGTCTCTTCTTCTGACCAGACTGTGAGCCTTGGGATTCCAGTATGATACTTACAAATGTGCTCTGCAAACAGCAGACCCCTATAAAAGCACAAGTGAAAGGGATTAATAAAAAGTCAACTTTGCATCTTTGTGACTTTATAGGGGCATTCAGGAAACAAGGAACACTGTATCATAAAGCCCTCAGATCCCTGCTTGAAGGGAGTGACAGGAGAGAGACAAAAACTATGCACATATTTTTCTGTTACTACAAAAGATACTATGTTCATGGGAAAAACAACCCTAAAAATTTTTAAAACATTGCAAAGAAATAAAATTTGAGATTTTTTTCTTCCAAAGGAAAGCTAATATTAGTCTTGGAAGATAATCATCTAAGCATATTTAAAATCCATTTATACTTTTAATTAAAAATTTTTTCTTTATTCAAAACTATACTTGCTTCATACAGAAATCGAGAATATATAGAAAAGAGAAAGAAAAAAATCTAAATTCTACCACCTAAAGTAAAACAAAAACCCAATGCTGTGTTCTGTTAGTCAAGAACTTTAAATAAGTAAAATACTATTATTTTATACTTTCACCTTCATTATTATTCAAGGAAAACATGTTCATTTTAGAAAACTTAGATAAGCAAAAGAGACACTTATTAAGCCACTTGAAAAATCAATCTTTCAAAACAAATTATTACAACCAGTAATATTTGAAAATAATCTTTTGTAAATATATATGTATTTTTGAAAGTGTCACAGGTACCCCAAATCTTCTGCAAATATGAATTTCTATTGTTGTTTTGAAACCCACTCTTCAAATGGAACAATATCGACACAAATTTCCCTTTATTCTACAATACCAATTATCATGTTCGGGCAGAAGATCACAGGAGGGGTGTAGCATGACGTACTTTTATAGATCAGGTCCTTTTATGTTAAATTTTTAGATCACTTGTGATTCTTTTGATCTTAGAAATAAAACTGTTGTGACTCTCTCTTAACCATATATTTACTCTTTTTCTGTAACTTAAAATTTTAGGATAAGCTGAACCAATGGCTCTGCAAATGTCTAAGGCTTTTCAAAGGAAAGGATATATATGCTGCTTAGTCTAGTACTTTTTAAATATTTTTGCTTTAAATATATTAGAATATATTACTAAATTTAAGAGTATTTAATCCCTGTGAAATAGCCCACTGGCACTGTCTCTTTATTCCAATTCTGTCCTGGTTTAAGTTTTTCTGATTATATATGTCTGATTTGTGCCCAGACAGGAAAATCTGCAGACTCCAGAAGAGTGCCCCCTATAATCCTATCACGATGAGAGAATCCTCTGTCCCGTCATCCTCCTTAACTCCCTACCACTCATGGCTTTAAATATTCTTTTGCAAATTACCATTTATAGCCTTCTGATTTGGAAGATGCTTTCATGGAGCTTCTGAGTGTTGACTGCTGTTCAGGGAGATCTTACCCCTTTTGCCACATTCAGAATTGTTTCTGGTAGGTGACAGAAATAAATGTTCCCCTGGGTGAGGTTGTACTGTGTTCTCTATTTTAGAAAGTACTTTACGGACACATCTCTGAGGTTTCCTGCAGCTATGTGGGAACAGTGGGCCAGAAACTTCACCTGGCTTGAAAGTCACAGATTTATGTAAGGAAAAAATAGAAAAGCCAACCTATAGAAGACAAGAACCTATATATAGGTCAAGGGAAGTGGGACACACAGCTTCTTGCTATACTTGATTTAGACCCGGTGTTGGAAGACCTCGGGCAACAAGGGCACAACTCTCAATTTTAGATAAATACTTTCACATTTCTGGTTATGAAATCCTTTATAGGAACTATATTTAAAAGGCAAAAAGAAAAAAAGCCTTATAGTTTTACCGTCAATCCATTTTAATGTGTTGGGTACTTCTTCCCAGTTTCTTGTTGCATAGTTTTAGACTAATTACAGCTGATCTATCCTACTTTTGTTTTTCCACTCTACATTGTAGCAAAGGCGTTTTCCCATCTTAACAATTGTGTACCAGGATCTCTTCGAGTTCTGTTAGTAAATGAAGAAAGAACATGCATCAAAGATGTCTGTGAATGGCAAATGCAGTGATAAAGCAAAAGATAATTGTCTACTGTTTGCCTATGGCTGACAGTAAGAATGCTTTTTCCTTCCTGGGTTACTAAACTTTGTCTTCCTAAGCAAGGTAAAGTGGTTGTTGAATCGATAAGGAAGAGATACTGCTTCATACACATGAGCCTTAGGAGTAATAATAGTAATAATAATAAACGGGCTCCTGCTCAGAGAAAATAGACCAGTGTAGTCTAGGTTAAAGAGGGAGAGGTTCTTTTTATGGCAGAAGTCGGGAGAAATTCTTGGAGCCATATTTGTGTGCGTGTGGGGGGTGTTTATCTAAACAACATTTAGAGTCCATGCACATTATCATGGAATACCTTCTTTGCCCAAATAATAGAAGTTAAAGGCCCAGAAACACTTAAACCCTGTTCCCAAGGGTATTGCTATTGCATCCTTCACCAGCCACCTATACAGAGGCAAGATGCAGGACAAGACAACTGCCCTAGTTCTTGGAATTCCTTTGAGGGAATTCAGTAAGGTGTCACTTCTTTAATACACGTGCTTTTCCTCTGCTAGAAATTTGTAATGCACTGATTTTGTTATTGACTTTTGCTAAAAAATGTTCATAATGAAAATAAAAATACCCTGACCCTTTCCACCAGACATGAAGCCCTGTGCAGTGCAGAGCTGGGTGTGTGGTAGTCCTGCTGTCAAGTGAGCATTCTGCCCTGGTGCTGACTAAAATCTGAGGTTTTGATTGCTGACACTCCCCCCCCCACTTCCTTCTATTTAGTTATTTAACAAATTTTTGTTGAGCATTTAAAATGAGCTGACTCTGTGTTAGGCCTGGGAAAATAAAGAGATGAAAAAGCTGTGGCATTTATCCTCTGTGGGTGTACCATCTAACGGTGGTGGTAAGGGGTGAGTATATGGATAAATATGAAGGTGTGACAATTAAGTCCATGAACTCATTCTAGAAAAAGTGCTACATACCTCATTGCTGAATATCATTCTCGTTACTTTCTAGCCCCTTCCCTTGGGAAGCTGTGCACTGATGCCAGCTCCTAGTCCACCTTTCAAAGCAATTTTGGCACTCTTTTCCTGGAACAGCCATCAGAGTTGGCCTTTCTATTACTCTTGATGTCTTGAGTGTCATCAAAATATCTTCCTTTCAATGTTTCTTTGGGTAAAGAAAAAAGTCAGTGGGGGGCAGATCAGGTGAGTAGGAAGGGTGTTCCAATACAGTTATTTGTTTACTGACTAAAAACTCCCTCACCTCAACAGACAGTGCCATGTGAGCTGGTACACTATTGGGATGTAAGAGCCACACCTTTCTCATGCCAAGATTTTCAGTCAAGATTTCCCTGTTTCTCTATTGGTATTTACTTGGTCTTCTATGCTTCTCAGTCAGTTGGCTATTTTGACACAACAAATTTTTGCAATGTTTCCATATGTTGTGCTCCTTACTGGCTGCCCTGATCTTGCTTCATCAGTGATGCTTTCTCTCCCCTCAAAAAAAACATTTAATCTATTTGTACATTGCCGTGTTCTTCATGGCATTATCCCCAACAACTTGGACCAAACATCCCCAATTTCACTTCCACTCTTGCCAACTTTAACAAGAAATTTAGTGAATGTTCGTTGTTCTAATTTAAGTGCTGACATTCTTGAGGCCACATGCAAAAATACGCACCAATAAAGAACACCACTCAGCAAGATACCACCATGCATCAACTCGAACACAGCTGTGAGAAACCTTACTGAATTGTTTGTACAGTGCTGCCGATGTAAGCACACAGGGGCAAGTTCATGAACTTAATTGTCAGGCCTTGTACAATATAAATAATGTCACTGAGTTTTGCATTACTTTTTACCAGGGCCAGGATTAAGGTAAAGGTGAGTGAGGCAGGGTTGCATAAGGTTGGATCATGTTTTTATTTAAAATGCTGATATTTTGGTTACTGTGGAATTTGGGGGCATTAACAGATTCTTTAGAATAGTGTATAAAAATATTGTCTTGATTATAGTTTGTTAACATCCCTATATGTTTTGCTCCAGAGGCAAAGGCCTTCCTTGCCTCTCCCTAGTCCCAAAAACCAAACCAAACTTCAGTCTCTGGGTAGTGAAGGGGATCAGCTAATACTGACATACGGAGGGTGTCTGAGTTATGTCATCCTATTCTTTTGAATTTGGGGTAGAGGTAGACGTGCCCTGCCACTAATGTACTGTGATATCTCAGGCCTTTTCTTCACTAATGTTCAGGTTTTCATCTGTAAAATGCTAAGCAGGGACAGTTATCTTTTTTGACAATGACAGGAATATCTTCTTTCAACAAACATTCAGTGTGTACCTACTATGTGCAGGCACCGTTCTAGGCTCTAGAGTGACTGAGATGAAGAAGTCAATGTGCTTTCTGTTAGGCAGCTTGGGTTTGGGAGAGGACAGATAAATAAGCAAACAAGATCATTTCAATGCAAGCTACCTGCTGTATGAGAGTGTGTGGTGTGCAGAGATGTACATCAGGGGTCAGGAGGGTTCTCTCAGGGGAGGTGATATTTGAGCTGAAACATCAATGATAAGTAGGCCTCATGGCCTGTACCTCTCAGACTTACAACCTTTTTTTTTTTTGACAGCTGATCTTTAATCAGCCTTAGTTTGTGCCTATTATAACAACTACACACGTCTCAACTCACCTCTCTCAGCAACAGGGTGAGATAAGGATTCTTGTTATGTCCTTTTTCTATTGTCAAGGAGACAGTGGCACAAAGAGGTTAATTAATTTGGGGAGATGATCAACTAGTAAGTGGTGGAAATGGGAACAATGGCACAGTGGCTCCAGAGCTTGCCTGCAAGGATTCAACAATTACTTAGTGAGCACCTACTACATTCCAGGCACTGTATCCTCCTTTTCCTCAGCTATCCCCGTGAACATTAACTAGATTCCAAATAATCTATTTTTGGGGGGGATGGTAACGGTTCTATATCTTGATGGTGGTGGTTGCACATTAGTGCGAATTTGTCAAGTCTGGCAAAACTGTACAGTAAAAACAGTGAATTTTACTATATGTGAATTATACCTTAATTTAAGAAAACTCAACCCTCATCCTTGCATTTCCACTTCCCACCTCACAGACAGCAGCAGGAGGTCCCTGCCCCTAACTTGGGGACAGGGTGAGGAAAAGCCTTTGGGGGCGGGACCAGGTGAGGGAAGGGAGTTAGACCCAGTGGGCAGGGCCGCGGGGGTAAGGGGGGAAGAGAGAAAGTCGCCACAGCCGGGTGCAGGGGAGGAATGGGACCAGCCCGGGACCGCGGGGCAAACACTGGGAGGGCGGGGGGACGCAGGAGAGAGGGAGGGACCCGCGGGCTGGGAGGGAGAGACAGAGGGAGGAGAGGAAGAGGAGGCGTGCGCTCCCGAGCGAGCCGGGGGCTGCGAGGCGGATACAGCCAGGCCAGCGGCCGCCGAGGGTACCCGCCCAGGCGACCCGCCCTCCCGGCCGCGGCGTGGACGGACGGACTGACCGACCGCGCTGCGTGCAGGAGGCGCCCGGCCATGTTCAGCCGGAGCTCCCGGAAAAGACTCTCCAGCCGCTCGGTGAGTGTCCCCCACTCGAGCGGGGCCGATCGCCGGGTACCTCCAGGCGGCCGCGAGCGTCAGCGCCCAGCCCCCCTCCGCCCCGCGGCCGCGCACCTGTGGCCCCAGGTAAGCCGGCCCTGCGGGCGGGGGCGCGTCCGGGCCGGGAGAGAGCGCTCGCGGGCGCGGGAGGGGTTCGCTCCCTACACCCCCAGGCGGAGCGAGAGTGGGATCCGAACCGTGGCCCTTAATGCCACAGTCTGGGGAAGCCCCGGAAAGTCCTCTACCTAGTCTCTTTCCTTACCGCGAGTCGGAGTCCCAGCCGCAAAGCTCTGGCGTTTAGCCACTTGGAGCTCTAGCAGGGGACTTGGACTTTGGGGCTGTCTTTTGGGGTGTCCTCTGCTGCCCCCTTCCCAGGAACACCAGCCCAGTCCAGGGCGGGCGCTCGATGGTCGCTTCTCGCGGACTCTAGGGAACTGAAAGGTCGTGCTTTTGTTTCTTAGAAACCCATGACCGAGGAGGTGTCTGGGGGAGACAAAGCCCAGCCATGGCTATTTCTTGGTGGTTTGGTGCCCACGCTGGAAGTAGCCCGCGTGGGTCCACATACACTTCCCCAGGCAGGAGACCACCCTTGGGGCACCGACAGCTCCCAGCCCAGAGTCCCCACATCGGAGAGAAACAGTTGAGTGAAATCACCCAGGAGGGTCAGGTCGTCCTGCCTGGGACGCAAGTGGGGCTTTGGACGGAGCCCCTGTGCTGGAGACATGCATGTGTTGTCTTTTTGTTTTGAAGTTGACCGGACTGGGGAGGATAGAGCGAGGCCAGCCATGTAACGCCTGTGGTGACCAGTGCCCTGGGTTCGCCTTGCATAAATGGAGGTAGGATGCCTTAAACGCATGACAGACACTGCAGGGAGAAAAAAGCACTCACGTATATATAGATACAAGTATATTCGCCCCCCACCCCCCGTAAGTCACATGGAAAGAATGCAAGGGCTGTTTCTTTAAGAGCAGGGCTACATCTGCTACAAATATTGAAGGTGGAAGTGGTGGCCAGGGGGATGCCGAGCACTAGTCTCAGGCTGCATTTCCCTGATGTGAGAGCTTTAGATCCCTCACACCCCCACTGGCGAGTGTGTCTAGTAACTCACCCCCAAACAGTTAAACCTGGGCATGGCAGGGTTGCCCAGTGACACACTGCAGCAGGCATAGGATCCCCTGGACCAGCTGGTGTTTTCCAGTTGTGTTTATAATTTATCCCCTGTAACTCTGGGTCCCAACCACAAATCTAGGACAGCCTGCCTGCACTGTGTCAACCCTCTTCGGTGACCAGATGTTTCTTATTAATGTGCCTTGAATGTTGACTTCCAGGCAGCCCCAACCTGGATTGGAATGATTATGTTTGGGAGACAAGAGATCGGGTGCCCTCCCAAAGCATCTGGTGTCTGGGGCTCTGGTTGGGAAAAGTTGGGGTACAAGCCTACACGTTCTCAGTTTGGTGATACAAAGAGAAGAGGTGAATTCTGCCTGACATCTTCATAAAAAGGAGAAAACTGGTGACAGGGGAAAATTGTCCAGTATCATGACACGTGCTTTCTTGGATTAGTACGCCTTTCTTCCTTTCTCCACCACTCATAGGCTTCTTTGAAGAAGGCTGTTTCTGGATACTAGGTAGAAAATTCTGCTTTGATTTTTTTCTCCCTTTCTATTCATGTCTCTGCATTCTCCTATTTGTAATGTGTGCCGGCACCCAGTTGTACGAAAACTCCCAACCAGCTCCTTCAGAAATTAAATGCTTTTGTTCCACGCTCATATGGGTCTGGCAGGCTCTTTGCCTTTGTTTCAGGGCACTGAGCGCAACCCTTATGGCTCCCAGCATTTAATAACTTCTGTGACGGAGTCAAGGCAGGCAACCTTATAAATATGTAATTGGCAGACATAGACATCCATCAGTTGTGCAAATGTTTTAGCCCAAATAGGTGTGCTCAGGGTAGGCCCCTGTGCGTCCCAAATATGAAAGTGGGTGATATGTGGGAGTGAGTGAAGAAGCCTTGTTTGATAAACCAGTAGGACAGAACTACTGTTGGCTGTTTTTTCTTTTTTATCTGAGACATAGTCTCACTATGTCACTCTGGGTAGAGTGCTGTCGCATCACAGCTCACCACAACCTCCAGCTCTTGGGCTTAAGCGATTCTTTTGCCTCATCCTCACAAGTAGTTGGGATTACAGGGGCCCGCCACAATGCCCGCCTGTTGTTTGGTTGGAGTTGTCATTGTTGGTGGGCCTGGTGCCAGCTTCAGTGTATGTGGCTGGCGCCCTAGCCACTGAGCTACAGGCGCCGAGCCTTGATGGCTTTCTTTTTGCTCCATCTTGTGCTCTAATGGGAGTGGGAAAGGCAGCGTGATAAATAGCAGGGTGAGTGATTTCCAACTTCCCTTTCTGCCCCAACTCTGCGATCCTCAGGTTAACTTCTGGCCAGAGGCCTTGTGGGGTACAGTGGTGAAATGTGGAGGTTTAGCCTGCGTGATCTTCCTGGGCTGTGACTTCTAACCTCTCATCAGTGACAAATTCTCTCTAGTTCTCAGTTTCCCTCCTGCTAAGTGGGCATAATAATAGTACTTTCCTCAGGGCCTTATCATAGGGATTAAATAAGATATTGAAAACACATTGTCCTCTCCCAGGAACATAGTAAATATTTGCTAATTTTGCTAATTATTTTTAGCTTCCTTTCAACTACTGTTCAGGAGGATATATAACTAGCATTTCTGAGGGGCCTAGACTTTCAGGACTACAGCTTCTTGGAGAACCTTAAGCCATTTTAACCCAGCTAATTTTCTGATGGGAAAACAAGTGTTTTATTTTCAGCTCCTTATGGAGCAGTTTTTTTGGAAAGAGACCCTTTATTAGGCTGAGTCACATTCTCATGTCGAATCAATTTCCCTGCTAGTAGCAGAAGGCTTCACTTGGGCTCCATGAATAGGGTTTTTATGGCATTTCCACCCATTGCTGGAAAGAAAGCTCCTTGCTCTTGCCCCCTCCTTCTCCCCACAGACATACTTTTGGAGAAGAGGGATGACCAGCTGTGTCTGGGTTATAGCATGATCATCTTTTTGGCGGTTTGAAATCCACTTTCTACTCCTCTGACTGGAGACCCTGTGACTCCTGACAGAGACGCTGAAGGCGCCTTTGGTTTGACCCAGGGAGAGTGGAACCTCCCCCCTTACTACAGTTCTTTTTTTTTTTTTTTTTTTTACAGTTTTTGGCCGGAGCTGGGTTTGAACCTATCACCTCTGGCATATGGGGCCTGTGCCCTATTCCTTTGAGCCACAGGTGCCATCCCCCCTGCTTACTCCAAATACCAACAAGCCCTGAGATACACTCATTGGCCTCAGCCACTTGGTCATCCTTAGTTGTCCTGTCTGCTCCACCTTAAGTCCTGTTGTAGTCCTTTGTCCACACAGCAGGCATCCCTTACAGACAGGATAGAATTGTGTTTCTGTGTCCCAGCATGAAGGCCCTCAAGTTCTAGGGAGGAAGCCTGATATAAACAAACTTTGCTTCCCTCTGGCATGGTGGGGCTTTGAAGTCCAGACAGAGTGGGGCTGGCATTTGTTCTGGCTTTAACAAGCCATGTGACCTTGGACAAATGACATAGTTTCTCAGGGTTTCATTTTCTTTGCTTGTCAAATTGGGATGTCTACAGAACCGATATTTGCATGCCTGCTGTGTGACATAGCAAAGAAGCAAACAGACAGGATTCCTGTAATAACCACGTTTTAGATAAGGTGACCAGGGAGGGGATCTCTGAGGAAGTAACATCTGAGCAGAGATCTAAAGCAATGGTGGAGGATCGTGCTGATTCAAACCTGGTGCAGGAATCAGCAGTGTCATCATCTGAGGGAGCGTGTTAGAATGCAAAATCTCCGGCCCTCCTGTAGACCCATTGGATGAACCCGAGTTTGAACAAGATCCCCAGCTGATTCATGTACACACTGGAGATGGAGCGGCCCTGAGTTAAAACACCTAGCACTGTGTATGGTAAATTGCTTTTCCCACCTTGGCTTCCTCTGTGTGAGGAAAGACGTCTGAGTTCCTGTGGAAGTCTTGTATATGTTATGGGGCTTCTTCTGAGTGACCATACTCTTTCCCCATTTTTGTTGTTACTTGCGACTTTAGGTGGAAAATGTGGGGATTTTTAAAGATTTCTAAAACAAAGACGCAAACAAGAATGTATGTGTCTTGGGGAACAGAGAGCTCCCAATTGCCAGTAGGTGCTCTCTCCTTCACTAGATGCAGGGCAGCTGAGGAACAAAGGTGGCCACTGCTCCAACAGGTGACCTAGCCTGGCAGAGGCATGACCTAAAGGTGGCCTAGAGGAAATGCCACAAGGCTGGGAGGTGGAGGGAGATGTCATTAAGAGGAAGATTAAGGCTTCTTCATGGATTGCAGCCAGAACGAAATCATGAATAACTAAGCACTTAGTGTGCCGTGCTACAAGATAGCTTTCAGAGTGAGGTTAATTGGGCTTGCTTGTTTGGAACCAGTTTGAACACAGAGAGAAAAATAGCCGTTCTTACAGTAAGGATTTGCTTACCTGCCCCGGAACTGATGTGTAGTAATAGTAATACCAAAACAACACCAGCAATAGACTCTTAACTCTGTCGGGATCCTGCTTCCATTGTTTAGATACATTTTGATTTAATTCTCACCCAATCTTATAAGGCAGCTTCGATTATTTCCCTGATGAGACCACTGAGGATGAAGGTTGTTAACTAACTGACTCTAGGTCACTTGGCAAGGGAGAATGATCCTGGAATTTGCCTCCAAAACCAGAGTTAGCTCATTTTCTTATGATTCACTACCTCTTATTACTTATTCTAAATCAGTGGCCACAAACTGGAGCCACTTGAGTCAACTCTAGCCTGCAGATAGGTTGTGATTGATCTGCACAGCATATGAAGGAGGCTTTTTCTAATATTATAATCCACATTTCCATCCTCTCTTGAAACATCTGAAGATGGAGTAACCCGAGGGGCACTTTTCTGCATGACAGTAACTGGCAGGACATGAATAGTGTCCCTGTAGATGGGCATGACTTTGGTTCACTGTAGTCCCCAACACTCCAGTTCAGGTGAGGGTTCTCTTCAAATATTTAGGTTACCTGTTAGGTACTGGAAATGATTAGAGTTTGCATATCTTGAATGAGCCATTCTCATCTCTCCAAAAAAAGTTTTTTAAGAATAGTATGCTTTTCCAGTAGTTACCAATTTTATTTATTTATTTATTTATTTTTTGGCTGGGGCTGGGTTTGAACCTGCCACCTCTGGTATATAGGGCCGACACCTTACTCCTTTGAGCCACAGGTGCCACAATTAAAATTGCAATTGATAATTAAAATTATCAGTTTTAAAGCATTGATAATTGCCAGGCGAATGTTTTATATATCCTTTCTACCTTATCATTCGTGACAGCCCTTGGAAATGGATGTAATTATTTACACTTATTTTAGTAGGTAAGGAAACTGAATCTCAGACAAGGGGAGAAACTTGACTCAGGTTGTACAGCCAAATAGTCAATAGTATTCTGACTTTAAAATTCATTGTTTTGGGACTTCTCAAACCTTACTTGTATGTGAATTGCCAGGGGATCTTGTTCAAACTCAGATTCTAATTGTATATGTTTGATGCAGGGCCTGAGATTTTGCCTGTCTTTTTCTTCCTTCCTTCCTTCCTTCTTCCTTCCTTCCTTCCTTCCTCCTTCCCTCCCTCCCTCTTTCTTTCTTTTTTTAGAGACAGGGTCTCTTCCGTCACCCAGGCTAGAGTGCAGTGGTATCCTAGTTCACTATAACTGCAGACTTTTAGGTTTAAGTGATCTTCCCATTTCAGCTTCCCCATTAGCTAGGACTAGAGGAATGTGCCACCAAAGCCTGGCTAATTCTTTTAAACTATTTTCTAAAGGCAAAATCTCAGTATGTTGCCCAGGCTGGTCTCACACTCCTAATTTCAAGCACTGTTCCTGCCTCAGCCTCCTAAAAGATTTTGCATTTTAACAAGCTCCAAGATGGCTACTGCTAGTGGTCTAGGGACCATACTTTGAATTGTAAGGATATAGATCAGCATCAGTTAATTGAGCCAACCAGTCAAATCTGATCCTTCTGCTGCTTTGCATGGCTCATAAGCTACATTTTTAAGTGGTTGGTAAAAAAGTCAAAGAGAAGTATAATATTTCATGACAGGTGAAATTATATGACATTCAAATTTCAGTGCCCATAAATAAAATATTATCTGAACAAAGTCTTGCCTATTTGTTTACAGGTTATTTATGGCTATTTTCATGTCATAATGGCACAGGTGATAGCTGCATGTGAGATTGTATGGCCCTGAAAGCCTAAAATATTTAATATCTGGCTCTTTACAAAAAAAGTTTGCTGGCTCGGCGCCTGTGGCTCAAGGGGCTGAGGTGCCAGCCACATACACCTAAGGTGGCGGGTTCGAATCCGCAGCCCGAGCCCGCCAATGATGGCTGCAACCAAAAAATGGCCGGACGTTGTGGCGGGCGCCTGTAGTCCCAGCTACATGGGAGGCTGAGACAGGAGACTCATTTGAGCCCAGGAGTTGGAGGTTGCTATGAGCTGTGATGCCATGGCACTCTACCCAGGGGGATAGCTTGAGGCTCTGTCTCAAAAAAAAAAAAAAAAACGTTTGCTGACCCTTGGTCTGTACCATTGTCTAGGGGAATATGCAAGTAGCTTCTCTTGGTTTAGAATAAAAGAGTCTGAGAATCTTTTGGAATCAGGGCTAGAGGAAACATCACCTGCAACCTGGATGAGAATGGTGGTAAAATCAAAGGCAACCGAAGAACCAGGGAATATACCACAGCTATTTCTAAAGGGCATGTGGAGAAGAGGCTTGCAAGACCAGATCAATGAACCTCCAGTGGATTCTAAGCCCCTTGTAATCCCTTTAACGTTTCAGCTTTGCTGATAAATGTAGATTTGACTCAAGCATTAAAAGGCGGGCTTTCGGAACAAGCCTCCTGGAGTCCCACTTTCAGCTGACAAGGAAAGCCCAGAGCAGGGGGAGCATTGTGAAGTCATTATAATTATGCAGAGCAGTTTGTCTCTAGACAATGGCCCGGCCGCCACGGCCTTTCCAGGCTGGATACTTTGGCCACACTGCAGTTGCTTCAGAGTCAGCACTGGCTGGGCCAGCCAAGACTGTGCCTTGAAAAGCATCTTTCCTCAGTTGCCCTGGCGATTGTGTTGATGGATGACTGAGGCGGTAATTCGAGGTGATGCTGGCCTGGTTTCCTGTAGTGGATTGTAATTTGGCTAAGAAATGCATTCCCACCGATTATTTTGCTTGGGGAGGAAAACACTCTGTCTTAGTCAACCGATGTGCCAAGAAAAGGAAAAACAAGGAGGGAGAGAGAGAGAGAAAGATATTGAGAGATTGATTTTTGCCTAGAATCTTTAAGGCAGAGAGAAGGATACTAAGCAGCTAAGAAGGTTGCTGATTGGCTCACCTTATGTCATGGGCATTTAATAATGTATCTAACAGAAGATGAAATACTCATAGGATTTTCTTCTAGAGTAAATATATCAGTTTATCTGAATGTATCAATATTAATCTCTCTGGTTTTTGAAATAGATACAGCTATTAGGAAAGATACAAAAATCTCTCTTTCACACACATACACATATAAAACACACATATCACAGAGGGGAAAACTCTCTTTAATCATACTTTCTAGACCAGGAGTTGGCGAACTATCTGGTGGGACAAAATTAGCTTGCTACCTGTTTTGTGCAGCCTACTAGCTAAGAATAGTTTTTACATTTTAAATGGTTGAAACAAAATCAAAAGAAGAATAACATTTTGTGGTATGTAAAAATTACACAAAATTTCAATTTCAAAGTCCATAAATAAAGTTTCATGGGAACACAGCCATGCCTGTTCGTTTAGTTACATTCGAGGCTGCTTTTGTAATGACAGAGTAGTGGAGACAGGCCTTCTGGCCCACAAAAGGGAAAGCATTGCCACCTGGCTCTATCAGAAATCAGTTTGCTGATCTGTGTTTCCTTAGGTTCATTCAAATTTTTATTAACATTACTTTATAGAACATGTATGTTCAATGTATTATCTTTGATAGCTTACTGTTTTTCATATTTAGAAATACTTTTGGAATATTTTTCCATGTCAGCATATAAAGGGCTAAAAGATCTAATACAATTTTTAGCTTTTAGAATCTACTCTACATCTATGAGGCAAGGGAATCACTTAAGCCCAAGAGTTTGAGGTTGCTGTGAGCTGTGGCGTCATGGTATTCTACCAAGGGCGACATAATGTTACTCTGTCTCAAAAAAAAAATTTTTTTTCTGTTTATGGCCACTTTGGTTGTTTTCCTTTGTTCCCAGTTATATATCATATGATGCTGGCTTCACTAGCTTTTGTTATACTACAACATATCTGTGTATATATTTGCCCAACTTTATGTTTCTGTGGTGTAATCGGAATTTTTAGGCCAGAGGATGTTAACATTTAAAATTTTCGGAATGCTTGATGAATTGTCCTCCAGAATGATGGTGACAGTTTCCATCCCCATTCTTTTAAAAATGTGAGTATTTTCTGTACTCCTTGGTCTGAAATGCTGAAATATTTCAGCTTGTTTGGCACCCTGGTAATGAATTCTTGTTTAATTACCCTGAGTGACAATTTGTTGCTGATGAATAGTGAGCAAACACAGAGCATGGATGTCAGTCATCTTTTTTTCCAAATAAATTGTATTTGTTTTTAATCATGAAAGTGATACCCACATTCTGTCAAAAGGTTGTCATTCATCCTAATGCCTCTGTAGACGAAGGCTGCTGGGATGAGGGAGAACCTAATACATTTGTTATGTTGTGGTCTCTTGGCTCAGAAAGCTCAAGGGTTATCCTTTAACCTTGTGATTAATGAGTTTCCCAGAGAGATTTCCCCATGGAGAGAAGGAGCATTCCCTAATGGGAATGATTCCCACATCTTGAGCTTTTTAAGATCAAGGAGGTTCTACCTGTCTGTGTATGGGAGAGCCATGGGGGATGATCTCTGGGGAGAAATGTATATTTCCAGCCTGTGTCATAGAAACTTCTATGAAGCTTGTAAGGGCTTATGTGGTAACATTTTAACTGAGTGGTTAAAAAGACAGGGTTTGAAGAACAGATTGCTGGGATTGTATTCTTTCCTCTGTCTCTCATTAGCTAAAAGACCTTGGGCGAATGACTTCATCTTTTTTTGAGCCTTGGTTTTCTCCTCAGAGAAATGGTGATGATTTTACTTATTCTGTGAGGTTGTTTCAGGGTAATGCATATAATGTGCCTCCCACTGTACATGGCTGATAGCTGGACTGGTACATACTTGTGGTTTCAAGAGATTTTACTGGAAAGAGGACTGGATAAGGAGGAAGATGATCTAAATTTAAGACCCTGGAAATTGTAAGTTATGCGATAGACAACAAGTCACTTCTCCATCATGAGTCAAAGCCCTTCATTAGTTAAGGGGGAGTGATGAGTTGTGTGTCATGGACTGAAGCAGAAGAGATAGGATGAAGACCCTCCTGATGTAGGGCTTTAGGAATTCCAGAGAAATGAGACTTCAGCTAGCACAGCATTAGACATTTATATTGCATGTCACATGCTTGCTTAGGGGCATGGACACATCAGGTGAATTGAGTTTGGTAGAACTGGACCCTATACCCTCAAAATCTCTTTGTCTAAATGAAATATGCATGTGATATTTGTAAAAAAGGAAGCTAGCTTTCAAACTCTGCTGCTGGGGTCAGTATGTAAAAAGGAGCCTCTTTGGGGTCCCATGTCCCACCAATTAGTCAATGGAAATTCACATCCAAGATGAAAACCATACATCATCAAGGCAATTCTTAATCGGTTTCTCCCTAGCCTGCTTAAAAAGTATGAGTTTTTGTGGCTCTTGTGCCATGCCAGACATTTCCATTGACATGATCACAAGAGCTTAAGGAAAAGTTTCCTCTTCTAAGATATTTACACAGTATTTGCACCTGGGAGTACACCCTGGCAACTCCTGAGACTAGCTATGGCCTGTATGTGTAGGGAGGTATATTTTGTTAGTGTTGCATAGATTTAAATTGTGAATTGACTACTTAAGATTTTATATAAAAATTCAGATTTGGTGCACTGGATCACAGCTCAATGTACAATTGTCAAAATGTGGAAATAACCCAAATGCCCACCAGGAATGGATTAATAAGCTGTGGTATATGTATAACATAGAATACTATTCAGCCATTAAAAAAGATGGAGACTTTACATTTTTTGTATTAACCCGGATGGAGCTGAAACACATTCTTCTTAGTAAAGCATCATAAGAATTGGAGAAGCAAGAATCCGATATACTCAATTCTAATATGAAGGCAGTAGATGATTTAATACAAGGTGGGGGGCAGGGGAACGAGGTCGGGGGGAGAGTGGAGGAGGAAAAGGGATGGGGGTCATGGTGTATGGCACACCTCTCGGGGCAGGACACAATCATAAGAGGGACTTTACCTAACAAGTGCAATCAGTGTAACCTATTTCTTTATACCCTCAACGAATCCCAAATGATTTTTTAAAAAAGAGAGAAGACTGGGCTTTCCAAGGAAACATTAAAAATAACATCTGGCAATGCTGGTCTCTGACCAGGGCCAGGTTTGAATCCACTACCTCTGGTAAATGGGGCCTTCGCCCTTACTCCTTTGAGCCATAGGCACCGCCCTGTGTTCAACTTTTTCACAGTTCCCACCCTTCCCTATTGTCTTGTTCCTGGCCTAGGTCACTCATTTCCATTGCTGGCTGGCCAGTGTTGACTTCTGATTTTGTGTCTACTGAAAAGCAGTGATTGAATGCACATGGCTGGAAGGATAATATGGATGGTAGATTGGCAAAAATTCACTACTGGGCAGGGATGGCTGTGTGAAGTAAGTCTTCTAAGTGGCTAAGGCCTCCATGTCTTAGAGATGCTGTGGAAAAGGGCTGGCATTATTTTATTTATTTGTTTTATTTCACATTTTTCTTGAGGGCCATAGGGGAGAGCTTCTTTCCCACAGTTTCCTCAACCACTCCAAGCTTGAGTCCTGGGGTCCTGGGAGTGGCTTGGCACAGCAGGCTTGTGCTCATCATCTTGGGGGGCATGGCCCAGACAATTATGATGGCGTACTTGGTGTGGGGGCTGAGTGGCGGTAGAATTACAGCAAGGCCCCCAGTGGTGAAGGACATGGCCAGTGCTGGTATCTTGACTCAGGCATTTTTGAGAAGGTGGCGGGGTTCGTGGTTCTCTTGGTCTGGTGGCAGCAGTAGCTAGGAGCTCACATCATTGAGACAGCTGGGTGTGTGGCTTCTTTCCTGTATCACTTCATGTCCTACTCAAAGCAGTTTCCTGATGGTTGTCTTTTATTTTCCACTTTTTTTTTTTGAGACTGAGTTTCACTATGTCACCCTCAGTAGAGTGCTGTGGTGTCACAGCTCACAGCAACCTCAAACTCTTGGGCTTAAGCAATTCTCTTGCCTTAGCCTCCCAAGTAGCTGGGACTATAGGCACCTGCCACAACACCCAGCTATTTTTGTTGTCATTGTTGTTTAGCTGGCCTGGGCTGGCTTCCAATCCGTCAGCCTTGGTGGGTGTGGCCAGTGCTGTAATTACAGTGCTACAGGCACTGATCCTATTTTCCACTTTTTTAAACATTAGGAAACAGGGAAGTGAGGTAACATGCCCTAGTTCACACTGGTAATAAGTAGTGGGGTCAGGATATGATATCAGATTTGGGGGCTCAAGATACTTTAACCGACAGTGTTTAGCTCTCTCATTTTGAATGTCCTGGTCTGAATATAAAACTGTATGTTGGGGAAAACACTCTTACGTTCTCTGTGGTCAGATGAGATCTGACTGGTGTCTACAATGAGCAGAACATCTGAAGAACCCTGGGCTAGTTGGTTTACTCAAGTCTTGAAAGTGAAACTCCTGTCAAAGCAGAGGGTGCAGTGTGCAGCTTATCAATGTGCCTGAGAGATGTGGCCTCAAATGCAGCCAGATTTACAGTTCCACAGGAGGCCACTTGCAGTTTTCTAATCAAATCTGCAGCCTGTAGCATGTGGAAAACCTTGGTGTTAAATTGGGCTGAATGGAGAAGGCTGTGAAGGGGGCAGCATTAAAAATGCCATTTGCATAATGTTTCCTACAGGAAAACTCCACAAAAGCCATCAGTCAAGGGATAGATTTTACAGTACATCCCTTCGGTGGCCAACTTTGAGTCAACCAACACACATAAAAATAAACAAGATGGTGATTATCCAGTCCTTGGACCCAGGCTTTTGAACATATGCTCCCAACGTTATAGTGAACTTGGTGCCGCGTTGGCAAAACAGACGCAAGCACAAGCACATTTGACCGTCAGAAGGCATTTAATGAGGGCGTTATTTGATTTTATGTTTGGTAAACTACTTGGTGATGCAGAAACTGCTTTCACAATTCTTAAAAACTGGCTCATTATGTGTACATAAAACATCCAGAGTGGATCATCCAACTTTGAGTGCTGAGGAATTAGGCCTCTAGGGGACTTGTTAAAAGAATGCAGGTGTTTTCTTTCTTCAAGGACACTATGAAATTGCCCTGATAATATAATTTCTCTGGGTCGTTTGTTCCATGGTCAGGCACCAGGGAGTGATCCTGCCATTTGCATCCTTGATGACTGGGCCTTTGGAGCTTCTCCAGCAATTTATTGAGTTGTTTGGAGATCACAATGACAGACTCCTCTCATCTTTATGAAGCCAAAAATTTGGAGACAATAGGGAACATGTCCTTTATCTGGGGTCTGGAATATCTGTAGCCCTAGGGAAGGGCACAGACATATGTTTGCCTGGGTTCTGGGAGGTAGAATGATTTACTAGATGTTTCTGACTGCTTGGGATTTCATATTTTTTAAAAAAATATTCACAATCTTGGTGATAACAGCATTTTTAAGGCAAGTTTATTTCTTATTATAAATTAATTTTAATCAAGTTGTTGGATAATAAATGTGCAGCTTAGGCAGTGTGGAAAATGAAGCAAAGTCAAGTGATTTATGGGAAAAAAAGGCACAACTCCATCATCCGCTCTTGATACTTTTAGTGGTAGGTGGTGATTTCTTTCTAGTCTATTTTCTTTATTTTTATTTTTTATTTTATTTTTTTGCAGTTTTTGGCCGGGGCTGGGTTTGAACCCGCCACTTCTGGCATATGGGGCCAGCGCTCTACTCTTTTGAGCCACAGGCGCTGCCCAGTCTATTTTCTTTACATAGATATTTACATAGTTATTCTAGTTTCCTAGAATCGCTGGAACAAATTACTATTAACTGGGTGATCTAAAATGGCAGAAACTTATTTTCTCACATTTCTGGAGGTTAAAAGTTCAAAATCAAAGTCTCAGCTGGGTTGATTCCCTCTGGAGGCTCTGGGAGAAATCTGTTCTGAGTCTCCACCCTAGCTTCTGATGGTTGCTGGCAATCTTTGGTGGCTTGAGCTATAGTACAGTGGTGTCATCATTGCTCACAGCAACCTCAAACTTCTGGGCTCAAGTGATCCACCTGCCTCAGCCTCCTGAGTAGCTGGGACTATAGGTATTTGACACCATGCCTGGCTAGTTTTTTGTAGAGACAAGGTCTTAGTTTTGCTCAGGCTAGTCTTGAACTCCTGGGCTCAATAATCCTCACACCTTTGCCTCCCAGAGTGTTAGAATTACAGGCCTGAGTCACCACGCCTGGCCCATGTGCTTACCATCGGCTGTACAAAAAACTCAGTAAGGTTCCCTAGCCTTGAATATTAGTGTTTCACAGCTGTGTTTGTGTTGATGTGGGATGGTGCCTTGCTGAGTTTTGTTCATTATTGTTGTTGTGTGTTTTTGTGTGCTGTTGGAAGAATGTCAGAGCTTGAATTAGAGCAACGAACAAACATTCATGAATTTCTTGTTAAACTTGGAAAAAGTGGAAGTGAAATCAGGGTCATGTCAGTCCAAGTTTATGGGGATAATGCCATGAAGAAATTGGCAGTGTACAAATGGATTAAATGATTTTCTGAGGGGAGAGGAAGTGTCACTGATGAAGAGAGGTCAGGATAGCTAGGAACCAACAGAACTGACAAAAACATTGCAAAAACTTACTGAATTGTGCATCAAAATCTTCATTTGACTGTGAGAATCATAGCAGACCAGGTAAACATTGATAGAGAAATAGGAAAATCATAACTGAAAATCTTGGCATGAGAAAGGTGTGCCTCTTGTATCACGACAATGCACCAGCTCACAGGACACTATCTGTGAGGTAGGTTTTAACCAGTTAACAAATGACTGTATTGGAACACCCTCCAACTCACCTCATGTGACTCTCAATGACTTTTTTTTTTTTTAACCCAAAGATAAAGGAAATATTCAAATGAAGATATTTTGATGACACTCAGGATATCAAGGGTAATAGAATGACAGCTCTGATGACACTCCAGAAAAAGAGTACCAAATTGCTTTGAAGGGTAGACGAGGTGGTGGTGTCAGTGTATAGCTTCCCTAGGGGAGTACTTTGAAATTGACCATAGTGATGAGGTATGGAATGCTTTTTCTAGGATAAGCTCTAGAACTTAATTGTCCAACCTCATATGTGCTCAATCTGGGCTTCCTAAATGTGTTATTTGTGAAACCATGGTGGCACAAGAAGGCTGGGTCTTAACTGTGGGGCAGTTTTGTTAGGAATATAGTTTACTTGACTTTTATAGGCTCAGTTGCGTGCTTGCAACAAGAAAGGACTGTATAAGCTGCTGTGAATGGATGGAATTCTGAGATGGAACTTGGTGCCCATATTGATGAGTTCAGCTGCTGCATCAGTTGACCTCCACGTCACTCTACATAGCCCATTCATCTTCTTGTAGCTTTTGTTAGACCTTGCTAGGGCAATCTAAGGGAAATGAAGTGGTGTTGTGTGGACAGTTACTTTGTGGAAAGGGCTTTTGGCCCTCTGGCTTTATAATTAATGTCTAGATTATATATAGGCAGTCCCCAGATTACAAACATCTGACTTATGTACAGTTCACACTTATGGACAGAGACTATTACACTAAGCCCCCAAATTATAAACATCTAACATATGACTCACACTTACGAACCGAGGCAATTACAGGTAACAGGTAAATGTTCCTGTTCCAACTTACACAAAAATTCAACTTAAGAACAAACCCAAGGACTGCCTGTGATTCATTTTCAAAGGAAAAGAATAGGATTCCTTAGAAAAGGAAATTCTTAGTAATTCTAGAAATGGATCCCACCTCTATAACATCCTGCCAGAGCTGGCTCACTCCTCCCCCTACTTCTGTGTAAATACAGCCAGAAAAGGTATTATGTTAGTTGTTCATCTCTGTTCTCTGATTTCTTTAAATCCAATGTGAAAGGATCTAGGTCTGCTAGGATATAAATGATCTAAAATAAACACAAATTATGATTTTATCATCATCATTACATTAGCTATCCTTAATTGAACATTTACAATGTGCCAGGGATATTATATTCTAAGCACTTTTTGTATTTTCTTATTTAATTCTTATCATTAATGAGATAGACATCATTATTCACTTGAGGAAACTGGGATGCTGCAAGTTTAAGTGACAGGCATACTCAGATGGATTGCAGGGGCATTTCCAGACCACTGCAATAAAGTGAATATTGGAATAAAGCAAGTTACAAATTTTTTGGTCTCCAAAAAAGTGTATGTAAAAGTGATATTTATACTATCCTATAGTCTATTAGGTATGCATTATGTTTGAAAAAACAATGTATATACCTTAATTTAAAAATACTGTCTTACTAAAATATGTGAATGATCATCTCAGCCATCAGCGTGTCTTAAAGTTTTTGCTGGTGGAGGATCTTGCCTCCATGTTGATAGCTGCTGACTGATTAGGGTGGGGGTTGCTGAAGGTTGGGGTAGGTGTGGGAATTTCTTTCTTTCTTTTTTTTTTTTGAGACAGAGCCTCAAGCTATCGCCCACAGCTCACAGCAACCTCCAACTCCTGGGCTTAAGCAGTTCTCTTGCCTCAGCCTCCAAAGTAATTGGGACTACAGGTTCCTGCCACAACACCCAGCTATTTTTTGGTTGTAGTTGTCATTGTTGTTTGGCAGGCCCAGGCTGGATTTGAACCTGCCAGCTCAGGTGTATGTGGCTGGCGCCTTAGTCATGTGAGCTGTAGGCACTGAGCCAGGTGTGGGAATTTTTTAAAATACGACAACAATGCAGTGTCCCACATTGATGGATTTTTCTTTTGGTCAAAGATTTCTCTGGAGCACGTAGTGCTGTTTGATGGTCACGGTAGATCTTCCTTCAAAATTGGAGTCAGTCCTTTCCATTGCTGCCACTGCTTTATGATAAGTTGATGTAATATTCTAAGTCCTTTGGAGTCACTTTAACAACGTTCACAGTATGTTCACCAGGAGTAGATTCCATCTCAAAAAGCTTCTTCCTTTGCTCGCCGTAAGCAGCAGCTCCTCCTCTGTTCAGGTTGATTATGAGATCACGAGATCGCAGGCGCTCTGTCAGGTCTTAGGCTCCACTTCCAATTCTCGTTCTCTTGCTATTTCCACATGTGCAGTTACTTTCTTCACTGAAGTCTTGAACCCCTTAGAGTCGTCCATGAGGTTTGGAATCAACTAATTCCCAACTCCTATTAATGTGGATATTTTGACCTCCTGTCATGAAGCACGAATGTTCTTAGTGGCATCTAGAATCCTTTCCAGTGGATTTTAAATTGACTTGCCCAAATCTGTCAGAGGACTCACTGTCTACGGGAGCTATATCCTTACAAAATGTCCTCATTAAATAATAAGACTCAGAAGTCAAAATTACTGCTTGGTCCATAGGTTGCAGAAGGGATGCTGTATTTAATAGGCATGAAAATAACATTCATCCTTGTGTATATCTCCATCAGAGTTCCTGGGTGAACAGGTGCCTTGTCAATGAGCAGTAATGTTTTGAAAATAAATCTTTTTCCTGAGCGGTAGGTCTCAACAGTGGCTTAAGGTATTCAGCAAACCATGCTGTAAACAGATGTGCTGTTATTTCAGTTTTGTTTATAGAGCACAGGCAGAGTAGATTTAGCCCTAGGTTTTTCAGAATGGTCAGTGACCACTGGCTTCAACTTAAAATACAAGCTGGATTAGCCCCTAACAAGAAAGTCAGCCTGTCCTTTGAAGCTGTGAAGCCAGGCACTGACTTTTCCTCTTTAACTAGGAAAGTCCCAGATGGCATCTTCTTCCAATAGAAGGTTGTTTGATCTCCATTGAAAATCTGTTGTTTAGTGCCGCCACCTTCATCAGTGATCTTAGCTAGATCTTTTGGATGAATTATTGTAGCTTCTCCATCAGCACTTAACTGCTTCATCATGTTGTGGGGCGGCTTCTTTCCTTCCCCTTCCTTGCTCTGTTACCCAGGCTGGAGTGCAGTGGCTCACTCATAGTGCACTTAAGTAGAACGCTTGGGCTTAGTCCTCTTGTATGAGCCTCCTGAGTAGCTAGGACTACAAGCATGCATCACCTGATTTTTTATTTTTTTTTGTAGAAATGGAGTCTAGCTATGTTGCCCAGGCTGGTTGCAAACTCCTGGCCTCAAGAAATGCTCCTACTTCAGCCTCCCGAAGTTCTGGCATTACAGGCATAAGCCACTGTGCCTGAGCCAGCTTCTTTCCTTAAACCTCATGAACCAACCTCTCTTGTAGCTTCCAGCTTTTCTTCTGCAGCTCGTTCAGGCTTCATGGATTTGAAGAGAATTAGCGTCCAGCTCTGGTTTAGGCTTCTGTTTGAGAAAATGATGTGACTGGTTTGAGGCTCAATTCAGACAACACAAACATTTTCTGTATCTGGAATAAGGCCGTTTTGCTTTCTTACAATTAGCATGTTCAGTGCAGTAGCACTTCTGATTTCCTTAAAGAACTTCTCTGTTTCATTAACAATTTGCCCGGCTGGCACAAGAGGCCCAGCTTTCGGTCTGTCTCAGCGTTTGACGAGCCTTCCTCACTAAACTTAATCATCTCCAGCTTTTGATAGAGTCAAAGGCATGCAATTCTTCTTTCTTCTTGAGCACTTAGAAGGCATTGTAGGGCTATTAATTGCCCTAATTTCAATGTTATTGTTTCTCTGGGAATAGGGTGGCCTGGGAATAGGGTGGCCTGAGGTAACAGAAAGAGATTGGGAATGGCCTAGTTGATGGAGCAGTGTAAACACATAGACATTTGTTGATGAAGTTGGCTGTTACATTGGCAAGGTTTGTGGTGCCCCCAAACAGTTACAATAATAACATCAACGATAATTGGTCAAAGATCATCATAACAGGTAAAACAATAGGGAAAAAGTTTGAGCTACTGCAAGAATTAGCAAAATGTGACAGAGACATTCTTTTGGGAAAGTGACACCCATAGACTTGCTCAACATAGGTTGCCCCAGCCTTCAATTTGTAAGAAAGTGAAGCATGATAAAATGAGTTCTGCCTGTACTGCACTGTTACCTTCCTCACACAGCTAGTTGTAGATAGGGTCTTGCAAACTACCATCAGATTTCACACTGTATGCCTGGCTCTAGAGCAGTGTTTTCAACTTTTTTTTTTTTTAATCTCACAAGTTATAAGGTTATGGTTTGAACCTAGAGTTCAACTTCGCAGCATACTTAAATTATGTTGGTCTAAAAAAAAGGAGTAAGAAAAGAATATACTTGTTGTGCTTTGAACTTCTTTCAAAAATAATTGAATTAATGATTTTTAAAAAAACATTAAAAAAACAATTTTGCGGCACACCTACAATGGCACACCAGTTGAAAATCAGTGGTCTAGAGAGATGGTATAGACTCTACCACTGGGTTTTATACTTCAATATGCATTAGAATCACCTGGAGGATTCCTGCCACTCTCAGAGTTTCCCATTCATTAGGTCTCACTTGGAGTTTAGAATCTGCATTTCTAATGAGTTGCTGGGTGTTGTGCTGGCCCAGGAACATAGTTTGAGAACCACTGGTCTAAACCCTTGCCCAGCCCTCTAAGACTTAATAGTTACCTCAGAGATACTAAATTAACAGGTAAACATAAATGGCTTCAATTATTTAAATTCCACATTTACACAGTAAAAGGCATATTTGAATTCACTTCTCTTCTCTTCCCTTTTCTCCCCCTCCCTTCCCACCCTCAGGCCACAGTGGCCACCTTGCTGGTCTTTCCCACCCAGGGCCTGTCCCCTGTGGGCACCTTCCCGGATTGACACTCCTCTGAGATAACAGTCCAATCACTCATTCCCTCACCCTTCCTCTCTTTCTTCTCAGCACATACCATTACCTGACATTATTTTATACTTTTATTCGATTATCTGTTTTTCATTCTGCCCTAGAATTAATTAGTCTGTGCAAAAATTAAACCTCATAAGCGCATTTCATTCCCTGTTTTTTTTTTTTGTCCAATTCCTGACTGCCCAGAAAAAACTCTTGGTGTTTAGCAAAAATCCTGGCAGAATTTGTTGAACGAATGAATAAACAGATGGATGACATGAAACCCAGAAGTCATAAAGGAAGATGAATTTTTTTTTTTTGATACAGAGTCTCATTTTATTGCCCTCAGTAGAGTGCTGTGGCGTCACAGCTCACACCAACCTCCAGCTCTTGGGCTTAGGCAATTCTCTTGCCTCAGCCTCCCAGGTAGTTGGGACTACAGGCACCTGCCACAACGCCCAGCTATTTTTTTGTTGCTGTTTGGTTGGGGCTGGGTTTGAACCTGCTGCCCTTGGTATATGGGGCCGGCACCCTACTCACTGAGCCACAGTGCTGCCCCCAGAAGATGAATTATTTTGACATGAATAACTTGCAGATTGTCCAAAGTAAAAAGACAACATTGAGAAAATTATTTGGAACACCTGTGCTATACAGAGACCTGATTTTTTAAAAATGTGAAAACAATTCTAATAGAAAAAAATAAACATGAAGCAGCTCATTAGAAAATGGGGCAGAGAATTTCAGCAGGCAGATGTATCAGAAACATGATATGTTTTCTTCATGGAGATTAAAAAATTATTTCTGGTTATTTGTGAATGTAATCAAAATAGCCATTAGATAAAATGTTTGTGTATGTATTTAATGAACAACAGCATCCCTCTTCCTAGAAATTACTAACATAGTATGTATACTCTTATGTTTTGGATTAAGCTTGGTTCACTTCTGTCAAGAAGATTAAAAGACCTTTTAAAGTTCTTTAGGATTTGGAATTGCCCACGGGTGTAAACAAGATTGGTAGCTGGTGGTAGTGTGTTCTAAGAAATGACGGGTGAACAACTACAAAACCACCCCATCTACAACATCAAAAAAGAAAACCACTCCGTTCTTTTTTTTTTGAGACAAAGTCTCACTGTGTTGCCCTGGATAGTGCTGTGTTGTCATAGCTCGTAGCAATCTCAAAATCTT
Source organism: Galagoides demidoff (assembly GCA_963574575.1). NCBI lineage: Eukaryota > Metazoa > Chordata > Mammalia > Primates > Galagidae > Galagoides > Galagoides demidoff. The sequence goes on from CAUYQV010194801.1 coordinate 32,625, forward strand.
AGGCTCAAGAGACCCTCTTGCCTCAGTTTTTCTATTTTTAGTGGGTACGGAGTCTCACTCTTCTTGCTCAGGCTGGTCTCAAACTCCTGAGCTCAGGAGATCCAGCTACCTTGCCCTCCCAGAGTACTGTGATTATAGGTGTGAGCTACCATGCCAGGCCAAACCACTCTTTTTTTTTTTTTTTTTTTGAGATAGAGTCTCACTCTGTCACCTTGAGTAGAGTGCCATTATACCTTACAGCAACCTCAAACTCTTGGACTCAAGTGATCCTCCTGCCTCAGGCTCCCAAGTAGATGGAACTACAGCCATGTGCCATGATGCCCAGCTAGTTTTTCTAGTTTTATTAGAGATGGGGTCTCGCTCTTGCTCAGACTGGTCTCAAACTCCTGTGCTCAAAGCAATCCCCCGGCCTTGGCCTTTCAGAGTGCTAGGATTACAGGTGAAAACCACTCTGTATCTAGAGAGCCAGACGTTTGGATGCTCATAGGTATATTTGTTTTTCTGGTCACAATGACTTGGAAGTGGTCCTGCTGGCATTCAGTAGACTGGGCTAGTGATATTAAACATTCTGTAGTCTGTGAGACAAGGGCCACCACAGTGCAGGTGGTCCTGCCCAAATGCATTAGAAAGTTGCGAGCAGCACGTGTTTGGGAAGTGCATTGTACACCTCTGGTGTTTAGATACCATCTTCTCTGCATCTCAGTTTCCCCGCATCTAGAATTTGAAGGAGACAGATTGTAGAATCAGGACGGACTCTGTCATCATTAACAAACCGTGATTAGTGTTGCTGGGCTTTACTGTTGAGATCTCCAACCCAAGAGAATTTAGCAAGAAGAAATTCAAGAGGACAGGAGTTCTTTACTTAGTCCCCTTGCTGGGGAAACCAGAAATCTCTATTCCCTGTATAAAACATCCAGTTTAGTAGGTTCCTTCCTCTCCAATGTTCTCATTCTTCCAATCCCTGCAGTTGTGTTGTAGAGTTAGAGATTTACCAAGAGTGAGTTGTGTTGTTTTCTAAACCTGTGCATGCTGGTTGTACCTGCTGCTGTAATTACCTAAGTTACCTTTGTAAACCCCTGAAATATACATGTGAGAAGAAAGAAGAGTTGTTTCTCTGGAAACTGAACTGAATGCTTGGAAATGAGGCATGAATGCTAAACAAATAGTTGAATTGAGTTTTAGGTAAAATAACTATAAAAAACTTGGGATAAAAAAGCTAGATTTTTTTGACAGTGTCTTTAAGTTCTGATCCTGCTCAAAAGAAAAAAATGAAAACAAAAACAAAAAAACCCCAAAGAACCTGAACCAGAAGTTGAAGAAAGATGCATTTTCAATGTGTTTTATGCATGAAATGTAAAGTACTAATCTGTAAACCCATGGGCAAATAACTCGCCTTCATTATAAAATGAGTGTATGGTTATCCACAGGGTGGCCATAAAGTCCATGTGCAGATTTGCCACCCTGTATTTCTTTTTTTTTTTTTTTTTTGAGACAGAGCCTCAAGCTATCCCCCTGGGTAGAGTGCCATGGCATCACAGCTCATAGCAACCTCCAACTCCTGGGCTCAAGCGAGTCTCCTGCCTCAGCCTCCCAAGTAGCTGGGACC
>CAUYQV010194802.1:0-10769 GCA_963574575.1 Galagoides demidoff
GTGCCTGTGGCTCAAGCGGCTAAGGCGCCAGCCACATACACCTAAGGTGGCAGGTTCGAATCCCCAGCCTGGGCCCGCCACACAACAATGATGGCTGCAACCAAAAAATGGCTGGGCGTTGTGGCGGGCGCCTATAGTCCCAGCTACTTGGGAGGCTGAGACAGGGTACTCGCTTGAGCCCAGGAGTTGGGAGGTTGCTATGAGCTGTGATGCCATGGCACTCTACCCAGGGGGATAGCTTGAGGCTCTGTCTCCAAAAAAAAAAAAATTTCCATTACGATTTCTTGACTGACTCATGAGGAACTGAAAAAGATGTTAAATTTCAAATGTATTTTGTTAACTTTATAGTCCTCTAATTAAACGTGATGGTTAGAAAATATAGTTTGTGTGATAGGAATTTTGAGAAATTTGATGAAGCTTGGTTTATTGAGCATTGTGTAACATATTTTTGCAATTACTACATGTCTTTGAAAGAAGGCCTATTTTCTAAATTGTTGGATTCGGGGATATATGCTGTATTTATATAGATGAGGTCAGTCAATTAAGTTCATGAATTAAGTTCCTAGAAACAGTGCTACATACCTCATTGCTGAATATCGCTATGGACACCTTCCCTCTGGGAACCATGCTCTGATGCCAGCGCCTGGTCCATCTTCCAGAGCAATTTTAGAACTCTTTTTCTGGAATGGCCATCAGGGCTGTCATTGTACAAGGTCTGACAAGTTCATGAACTCATCCTAGGAAATGTGCTTTGAAGAGTGGAGTAGGCGTTGGTGTTGGCGCATGGCTTCCCGAGGGGAGTACTTCAAACGTGACCACAGTACTTGAAAGGTGACTTTATAGAAGATAAAGTCTATTATTGGATTGATCACGTAGTATAATTCAGAAGAGACTGACATTGCTGCAGTGACAGTTTCTTAAATAACTGAGTGAGTTAGGTAGCCCTTTTTCTAGGATGAGTTCACGAACTCAATCGTCCAACTTTCTGCCTTCCATTTACCCTAGTATATTGCATAAATCATCATGAATCATTACTAGCTTTGTTTTTCTACTTAGCATAAAAATAACTGACAAAGGTGTATTGAAATCTACCTCATTGTGATAGAGGATTTTTCAATGTTTCACGTTTAATTGCTATTTTAAAGTTGCTTACAAGCTCATAATTGTTAAATTGTTCCAATACGCCAGGTAGTGAATCTATCTTCACCCAAGTATGTTTTCTGTGCTAACATCTGAATGGTCTGAAATGAAATGTATGTTTATTTTCATGGCAAATCTGTCATCCTTACTTTTAACCTTTGATTTTTACATTTAAGTGCGTTTCTTGTAAAGCACATACAATTTCACTTTTATTTTTATTTTTATTTTTTTTTGAGACGGAGCCTCAAGCTATCCCCCCTGGGTAGAGTGCCATGGCATCACAGCAACTTCCAACTCCTGGGCTTAAGCGAGACTCCTGCCTCCGCCTCCCAAGTAGCTGGGACCACAGGTGCCCGCCACAATGCTTGGCCATTTTTTGGTTGCAGCCGTCATAGTTGTTTGGCGGGCACGGGCTGGGGATTAGAACCCTCCACCTTAGATGTACGTGGCTGGCGCCCTAGCCAATTGAGCCATAGGCGCCAAGCCACAATTTCACTTTTAAATTCAAATTAACAATCTTTGCCTTTTGGCTTTTGTGCTTAGTCCATTGCACAAAAGTCTTCTATTTCTACATGACGCATTACTACAAACATACTGACTCCAAACAACAAAAATTTATCTTGCAGTTTTTGTGGGTTGAGGCACCAGCACATTTTATCTGGATACTTGGCAAAGGGTCTAGCGGAATAAAATCAAGGTTTTACCTGGTTGAGTCCTCATCTTTACTAGCAAAGATTCACTTTCACATTACTATGGGCTGTTGGCAGCATTCCTTTCCCTGTGGTGTAGGACTGAGGTCCCTGATGTCTTCCAGTTTCCTTTAGCTGGGGCCACTTTCAGCTGCTCGCAAACTCTTGCCTTGTGGTGATTCCTCAGACTTTTGCTAAGATCAGCCTGAGAAAACTCTGACCTCTGAAAAGACTCATGTGATTAGATTAGATCCACTGAGATTATCTTCCTTTCTTAAAATCAACTGTGCCACAGAACATCGTCTAATCATAGGAGTGAGCTCTACCGATTCACAACTCCAGGGATTCTACATAGCACATACCCTGGACTGGGCCAGACAGGGACGCTGTGGTCCAGCCAGAGTTCTGCCTACCACATTGACTAAATGGATTATGAGGAGTGATAGTTGGCTTTACCTCCTATTTCTTTCCCTTTGTCCTACACTTTTATTTGTTTTCATTTCTGATTTAAAAGAGAGAGAGAGAATTAATTGTCCTTTTTTGTTCACTTGTCATCTTACACATGTTTCCCATTCTACTAGTTTGGGGGAATTATGTACTATACCTCTATTGTTTTTAGCTACTCTTGATTTTTTACTGAGAATAATTAAACTCACAGACAGACAATATAAGGACATTAGAAAACTAACTCCCAATGTCCTCTCCAAACTTAAATGCTGCCGTAGTCCAATAGTTCAGTTCTGTCACCTTATAAAAAGTCCACAAATGAAATATTATTAGTAGTAATTTAAGAAGAAAAGTGTGGTCCAGGTGCGGTGGCTCATGCCTTGAATCCTAGCATTCTAGGAAGACGAGGCAGATGGATCACCTGAACTCATGAGTCTGAGACCAGCCTGAGTCAGAGCGAGCCCCCATCTTTAAAAACAGCAGGACATTATGGCAGGTGCCTGTAGGTCCCAGCTACTCGGGAAGCTGAGAACAGAGGATTGCCTGAGCCTAAGAGTTTGAGACTGATGTGAGCTATGATGCCACAGCACTCTACTGAGGGTGACAAAGTAAGATTCTGTCTAAATAAATAAATAAATAAATAAATAAATAAATAAATAGAGGAGGAGGAGGAGGAGGGAAGTGTGTGTGAATGGCTATTTCCCGACTTGTTTGGCCACAATTCCTTTCATATTCCTGTTATTATCCTTTTGGCAATATTCTATTTCTTCCTCTCTCAAGTATTAATATGTTATAATCACTGATTACAATGAAATCAATAAGTAGAATTTCCCTTACTTTTGGTCTCTCAGCTACTGTCACGCAAAAATATCCTTATTTTTGTCTATATTATGGAAGATAATTTCACAGAATTACAGTGCATGACCACACGTTAGGTGGACATTTTTCTCTTACCATTTTGAAAATACGTCACTGACTTCTAGCTGGTATGGAGAAGGTGGGTGTCAGTCTATTGGTGTTTTTTTAATAAGTGATGTCTTTTTCTTGCTCTGTTTATAAACTTCTTTGCCTTAATCTTTTTTTCACTTTTAACAGCGCAGTTTATATACTATACTAAAGCATGTTTTTTATATTTAAAACACTATTTTTTTTTTTTTAAATCTCAGTCCTAGTTCAGCTCTAATACATTGTTCTCAAGCTACTCCAATTTATGGCTTCATGATGAAGCGTGTGTATGTGTGTGTCTGTGTATGGTGTGTGTGTGTGTGTCGCGAGTGACACCTGGGAAGAGCAGAAGGTCCCAGAGACCACCCTCACTGTTAGGATGACTCTTCAGAGGGCTCCGACCTCCACATCGATGGAAGTAACACTGTGAAAAACAAACTGATCAAACCATTAGCTATCGATTTAATAAAAGTTCTTTTCATCATTTCTCTGAATATCTTGTTATTACTATAATTTGCATCATAGAAAATACAGTTTCTCATAATGCTATTTCCCTATACATTAGAGCCTCTGGAGCTGACCACCTAATCTTCATAGAACAGACATGCACCACATATAGGCCTAGTTCCTTATGTTGACCTCTTCCATATGTTGACCACTTTGTTGTAGGCCCTTGGGTGGCTATCTTACAGAGGTACTATATGTTTTTAATACAGTACATGCCAACTAAAAAATCTAGCTCACCCAGCACACTAAGTCTCACCTGCCTAACAAAGCTGAATAGGTCATCAAAACAATCCTTGTATACAACGTTAAAATAATCAGTAGTTTCTTCTTTATGCATGAATATGCAAATCAGGAAGAAAAACCAGAGAAAGAAATTACTATATCACACTCAGTGGCATCCTGTTAAAGAACTGTCTCACAAATAGGTCACTGTCATAGTGTATTGTTTGATATACAGATAGATATAAAAATTTTTTAAAAAGATTGCTAAGCTTTCAGTGACGTAACAATGACTAAGAATAGAGCTGTGTTTATTTAGTTCTTTCAGAACTTCATCTAGCTACTCTCATACCTTACTCTGTGCTCCAGAGTCAGGGGGCTTCACCGGGTACATACAACAGTGAACCTGACATAAGATGGTGGTTTGGTACCTCCTTTCCTGGATCCAGAGAATTCTACCTCAAACACGTTTATACAGTCGATATACTCTTATCATACATAACCTAGTTGCTACCTTCCTTAGTATCTTAGCTGTCAAAAGCCTTCATGATAAAATAGTAATAACTTTATTGGCATTTTCCCTTGACCTTCAAATCTAAAACGTGTTAACAGATATCTCTCATGAATCTTAAACTCTTAATGAGTCATAAGAGTTGCACTGACTTTATACCTGGTTTTGGAAAAGCATAAAGTCAAAGTAAATTTGATCAAATCACCTACTCCACAACTTTATTCAGAATAGAAAATTATATTCTCTATGGATAATCACATAAAACTATATAGAGGCTAATAAAAAGGGGAAATCTTTTTTCCTTCTCCTATATGTGCCAAAAAAAAGACATACAATTTAACCTTAAAAATTCAGTGTTTCTTACATAAAAGTAGACTCATTTAAACATGGCATGGAGCTGTTCTCATGCATAATTGAAAAGAAATAAAAGAAGGATAAAAATGTAAAGAAAGAACAAAACTTCTTTTAATTATTTTAAGGTATTTCTGGCTTGAATTATCTAGAACTTTTTCTAGGTTTTATACCAAACATAATTGCTATACTTAGGGTCTAGTTATGTTCTTATTTGATGCATGGTCTAACTTCTGTAATGATGTCAGATTTAATTTCCTAAAAGAGGGATTTTCTAACAAGAAAAAATAAGGCAGGATAGAGAACCAGAGTGACAAGAAGACCCTGCTACTAAGAGGGGGCGTTCACAGAAGACCTGTCTGATCAGTGAGACGTGATCTGAAACCTGAGTAGAATGTGGGCGGCGGTACCCTTGTGAAGAACTGTTCCAGGCAGAGCCTGGAAGAGGCGTGAGAAGGCAGTGTGCGGGGTGGCCCTGGGAATTCCAGGGAGGCCAGTGGAAGATGGGAAGAGGATGAGGTCAGACAAGCATCAGAGTGATGTGGAGATGGCAAGGATTTGAGATTTTTATTTTGAGAAGGAAAGTCTATGTTTTGAAAGGATCACTGTGGCTGTGATAAGGATAACCAGACTCTGTAATAGCGTAAGACTTTCCATAGCCTATAAGAAAAATCCAAACTACTGACAATGTCAATTAAGACACTTTAAAACAAAGGATAAACCTATACACTCCCCATGTGTACTGATTTCCAAACTACCTGATGTGCAGTGAGCATGACATTGCCTTGCATTTTTTAAAATTTCTGCTTACGCTATTTCTGATGCCCGAAGTATCAGTTATTCTTTTTACAAACTGACAAAATCGTACTCATCCCAAATGGGCCAACTCAAATGTTATGGCCTGAGGAAGCCGAGCTCAACACTGTAAAACTGACACAATCTTAAAACACACACACGCAAATGACAAAAGATAAGAATATAAGTGTGCATTGTAGACAGCTGGCTTATGGAACTCTAAACTAACGGATGTTAGGCTCTCCGTAATAGGAAACACAGGTTAGATATTAACACACAGTAGCCACAATATTTAAAACACAGAAAAAAATAAATGTCCTGAAGCGGAACTAATTCTATCTACATTATGCCATGCAGATCAATCTGATAGCAGTATCACCAAAAGCAACTACCACATCCCTCAAAGCAGTAAATGCTCTTGGGGCCAACACACACGCTCTTTACACCAGAGGTGCACAGACTGGGGCCTGTGGGCCAAGTCCATCCAGAGGATTTCTGTAAACGGTGGACACGGAACACACCCATGCCTGCTCATTGACACATCAATCTGGGCCGCTTCTGCACTACTCAGCACAGCACGAGTCTTTGTAAGAAGCCCTGTGGGTGCTGATAGAGCTCACGCAGCCTAAAACATTCACTGCTTGGTCCATTTACAGGAAAAGTTTGCTGACCCCTGCTCCATCCCTCCCCACACTCTCAACAAACTCCCTAGCTACTGGGACTTCTCAAATAAGTCCTGATCCTCTGGGCTTTCAGCTACCACTCGTGTGTCCTTCTGCCTGGAAGACGGTTCTCTACCTCCTCTGCCCAGCTATGCCCCTCCTTCACTGGGACTCAGCTAAAGTCATCTCCAACAATCTCTCCCTCTCTGGTATATGGTCCACATCAACTCATCCACACCTGGAGCTTGACACACAGCTCCCCTGATTTTAATGATTTATATTCTTGCCACCCTAACTGAACAGCAGATCCCTGTGAACAGAGAGTGAGTTTGTGGACTTGCCACTTCTCCAAATGAACAAATACTAAACTTTTCAACTGATTTGCTTAGCGCTAGATCCAACTTAAGAGTTAGATGAGCCAGAAGGGAATTCAACATTTAGTTTATTAACTCATACTACAAATCAGCCTGGTAAGGTGACCACAGGCCATTAAATTTAGGGGGGAAGATTTATAAAGGATTATTTCTGTTGGATGCCTATGTAGGGTCCTGGGTTGTCAAGAGGAATCAAGCTGGATGGAGGCTCCTCCATCACTGCCTGCTGCTTCCAGGTGTCTCCAGCCATGACTCACCCATCTGCTTCCTAACTGGCTGCTTCAAACCCGCTCTCAGAGCTGGAAAGCAAAACAAACTGGTAACGCTGGCGCCTAAAATTAGAATAAATAGACTTTTAAGGACCTACGGGATTTTTCTTTCACAGGTGCATGAACAGGGCTGTTTTCCCAAAGATAATTTTTCTGAATTCCGAGTCTTGGCTGAGTTTTAAATAGGTTTCTTTTTTTTTTAAATCGGAAACCTAGTACAATGAACTGAACTATTATAGAATGACAAATTATACCTTGACCTATTTAAAGAAAAAAAAAATCTATAAAGACCTGCCTTTACAATGGATATAAGAAGTTATGCTATTAGTAAACAGAGGTTATTTTATTATTACATTAAAAACTAAAACATGGATTTCATTTTAAGCCACTAATATCTAAAAATGTTAATGTCTAAGATAAATTAGGATTTTTTAAATGTACCTATTTACAATAATTAAGGCCTAAACATGCTCTCTAGAGATAAGAAAAGTCAAATTTCAGGAGTCATTGCCAAGTGAAAATTAAACAGAAATCAAACATGTTTTGGAAATGAAAGGTAAATTAGGGAAAAGTACTCCATTTTTACAACTTGGATTTATAAACTGTTATCTACAAGGACATAGATTTCATTTTTACATCTGCATTCTGGCAACTATGCAGAGTCATTAAAGGCTAGATAAAAATATTTAAAATAACAGTTTTTCTTTAAAAACTCCTGACAGCTTAAAGCAATAAAATAATTGCTTTTATTTCTTTAGCAAGATATGTTTTTTTCCTATAAAAGAGGTAAAAAAAGTTTTTTCATCAACTTATTTGCTCAACATTTAAAATGGAGTCAAAGATCTCCTAACTTACAAATACTATGGGAACAAACTATTCAGTATTTTTAAAATGGCATAATATAGGTTTGGCAAAATCAGGAGAATTTCGTTTTCTCAAAGTCTTTCATGGCCCTAATAAAAAAACTTCACAAACAGAATTTCTTTAGCCTGTGTTTTTGTGAAATGCTTTCACTGTATTACCTGAACCTTGTGTATTCTGCATAGATTACATAAGCTTTTTTTTTTTGCACACCATAGTGGTTTTATGATTTTTTTTGTTTTTCCCCAAAGCAAACTCAGTTGTTTATAAGATACAGCTAGGGTGACGCCTGTGGCTCAAAGGAGTAGGGCACCAGCCCCATATACCAGAGGTGGCGATTTTGAACTCAGCCCTGGCCAAAAAGTGCAAAAAAAAAAAAAAAAAAAGATATAGCTAAATGGTATCTACTGTCTACAAAGCCTAATTTATACTGACAAAATTAAACAACTTTCCACTTTGGCTCCCTCATTCCAGTTTACTGTCAATGTAGAAATCTGGTCCCAGCCCTAAATGTCCTTTTTACATGTTTTCACTTAAGAGTGATAAGGCAAGGGTGGATTGAATTCCAACTCTAGGGACATGGCACCAGGTTCTCTGTATGGCATTAATTATAAAATAAACAGGTCACTGGGTCTTTTATTCAGTACAACATAAACTGCTTAATTTGTGGCTTTGTCTATATAGTGAATAGAAATTGAAAACTAGGGCTTGGAGAATGGAGGGTTCCACTGGTTCACGGAATCCTGCCTCCCCCACACTGAATCACAAAGGGCACAGAGGGAGTTGGTGAAGCCTGGTGGGGAGAGCAGGGGCGCGGCTCCTCTCCTCCTTCCCCAGTGGCTTCTCTGACTCAGCCGCTATACGTCTGTCACTGACATGTGGCTCCTAACTTTTGCAGACCAACCCCTGAAGTTTAAAACATGTCTTCTGTAACATCTGGAGGTGATACCTTTTTTTGGAGTTTTCAGGAACATGTCTTCCTAAATCACTCTCATTCCTGTCATTTTTAACTTTTATATAAACTATGGCCATACACGGAATATACTGAAAGAGACAGAAATGGAACATACAAAAACAGAAACCTGTTCCTTGTGGATTTATTACACCCAACATACATGTAGATTTAAGGAATTAAACAATTCTGAATTTCAAAGGAAGTAAATTAATTTAGTGAACGAATGTGGACATAGTTTTTAAATCACTGATACCCAATACATTTTTGTGGGGGGGGGGACAGAATCTTACCATGTCACCCCCGATAGAGTGCCGTAGCCTCAGAGCTCACAGCAACCTCAAACTCTTGGGTTCAAGAGATTCTCTTGCCTCAGCCTCCCAAGTAGCTGGGACTACAGGCTCTCACCACAATGCCTGGCTAGTGTTCAGAGTCTGTGTCATGCTCTGGCTCAGGTTGGTCTCAAACTCCTGAACTCAAGCAATCTACCTGCCTTGGCCTCCCAAGGCCTAATCCTAATCCTGTGTTAGGATTACAGGTGTGAGCCACCCCACCCAGCCATATGTTAACACTTTTGTTTCAAAAATAGAATCTGATTTTATAGACTTTGGATTTTGGTTTTACTGATAAAAGGAAACTCAGGTAATTACACTGCATCAGCCCATGTTTCACTGTTAAGAGTTGATATTAGAAAAATTATAGTATTCAAACCATAAGAGCCAATAATAACTTGTAAAATCAATGCTTCTAATGTTTTGATATTGTACCTTATAAACATTTTTAAAGAATTGCAAATATCCTGAGCCAGAATTAATACAAAGAATTATACAGAGGGAGGCAAATGCCAGGATCACATGGACACTGATATAGGAAATCACTGCATGTGTAGGCAGAGTCTTCATGGCAGGAGTCACACTCATTCTTAATTTTCCTTTTCATTATATTGTTATATTAGTGTCTTTGTAAACTGTCTCCTGTGATATTAAAACAATAATTCCTGAATGCAAAGTTTATTAATCCAATCATTGTGAGAAGGACTGCTAAATTAAGCATTTCTTCTCCCTGGCTAACGTCAACACTACATTGCCCTCCCCAAGTTTTATTTTTAACAGCCTCTGAAGTTTGTAGGAACTGTTACAGAAAAGATCATACCTTACTGTACATCTTTCTATTAATAAGCAAATTCACCAAAAAAGCAGTAAACTTATTAAAAACTAAAACAGTTATCTGCATGAGAAAAATTATTTGCACTAAACATGAGTGAATTATAAGAAATTAAATAATTCTGAATTTCAAAGTAAGTAAATGAATTTAGTGAATAAACATGGAAATAGTTGTTCTTCTCCAGAAAAAAAGAGTCTTAGTAGAGTGCCGTGGCATCATAGATCACAGCAACCTCAAACTCTTGGACTTAAGTGATCCTCTTGTCTGAGCCTCCCCAGTGGCTGGGACTACAGGCACCTGCCACAATCCCTGGCTAGTTTTAAAGACAAGCTATCACTCTGGCTCAGGCTAGTCTTGAACCTGTCAGCTCAGTCAATCCACTAACCTCAGCCTTTCAGAGTGCTAGGATTATAGTCGTGAGCTATCTTGCCTGACCAACATGGAAATAGTTTTCAAAGCACTGATTTTGAGGTGAAAACCACAAAAGCTTCTATTTCTTAACACCACATCCCATCATATAAGCCCTAGGAAATTGTGGCACAGAACTGCAGGAATCAGACAGAAATTTCAATGTTCTTCTCCGACTGGTAACTTGCCTTACATAAACAGGATGACGTTCAGTCAGAATGACTGTAAGGTAGTACACAGTTCAGGATTTGCTTTTTTTGCTTGTTTGTTTCTTTGAGACAGAGTCTCACTTTGTTGTCCTTGGTACAGTGCTATGTTGCCACAGCTCACAGCAACCTCAAACTCTTGGGATCAAGCAATCCTCTGGCCTCAGCCTCCCAAGTAGCTGGGACTACAGGTGCCTGCCACAATGCCTGGCTATTTTTGGTCTTGAACCCATGACCAAAATCCACCCGCCTTGGCCTCCCAAGTGCTA
>CAUYQV010194804.1:0-18951 GCA_963574575.1 Galagoides demidoff
TGCCATGTGGCTATTTTGCCAGAATATGAGTTTTATATTATTTTTGTTAATTTTATAATGTCAAACTGTAATAATAACAAATAATTGTTGAGAAGTGATTATGGAGAACTGCTTATCAAAGTTTGCATTGTTGTCAGGCCCTGCCCTGCCCTGTCCCCTGCCCCGCCCTATCCCCTGCCCCCAAGCCATGTTGTCCTGATTTACCAATGTTAAAATCTGGTCACCCTACCCATGACTTAATCACTTCCCCAAAGGGCCTACTTCTTAATACTACACAATGAAGATTAAATTTCAACATGAATTTTAGAGGCTCAAAACATTCAAACCATAGCAGATGCCTAGTTGAGTTTGAATTTCAGGTAAATTAACAGTCACTTCTTAGTATAAATATTGTCCCACTATTGCCTAGGACATCCTTGTACTGAAACCAGTATTCAGTATTAATCTGCAATTTAACTGGACAACCCATATTTCTACTGGCTGAACCTCACTTGTAATATAAATGCTGCTAATTTTCAAATAATAGGAGACAGAGCTGAGGAAAGTGCATCACCAGACACCTGCACAGTAGCGATGTCTCGGACTGTATTCCCAAACACGTGATTTGGGAATCAGTAAAGGTGCATCACAGAACAGGGAAGACAAATGGCTTTCATCTGCTTCCAAGAAAGGCATGATTCTATAATTTGGGCTACAAGAAATCCTCTTCATTACCCTCCACAAGTAGAGAATGGCAGTAGTACATGATCCAAGGTAACAATTAGCCCTCAGCTGTCTCTAGACAAAGGTGGATAGGGTAAGACTCATCTCTTCTGGGAAGCAAGAGCGGTGCCCAAACCCAGGCAGACCCTTTCCTGTGCACCAGCCAGTAGCCTCACCGCAGGACACAGAATGAGTGGTTCTAAAGAGGCGGTTTTATTCAACTGTTCCTTATGTTTATGGTGGCAGCAGAGAAGAACTGTGAGTGAAAATCTTATGTCTGGATTGGTTGGTGGTCATTTCTCTCTGTGCTGTGTTCTGCTATGCAAAGAAGCAGGCCTTGGCTGTTTCATCTGATCATTTGACATGTAACTGAACCTCTAGGTTGTGGGTGAGTAATGGATCCTGCTTTCATGGCACCAAAGCTCAGGAAGACTGTCTAGTAACCCGTCATCAACTTGCAGAGGGATGTCCTGGGCACTGAACTAGGAGTATTTTGCTCACTGGTTTTATGTCTCATAACAACTGAGAGGCTTATCTTTGTTTTAGAGGAAATGCCTCTAGGGTTCACATCTCAGGCTATATGGTGATGTGACATCCTTTTCATGAAGTTATGGTCACCCTGAATGCTCCAGCATTCCAGGTAACACAGTCCCAAATTCACAGATGTATTTTAAACCTTACATTTTGAGATGAGAAAACTGAGGGTCCATGAGATTAGGTGAAATGCCTAGACTCAGTGCCTATAGCGCAGAGGCTAGGGCACTGGCCACATACACTGGGGCTGCTAGGTTTGAACCCGGCCCGGGTCTGCCAAACAATGACAACTACAACCAAAAAATAGCCGGGCATTGTGGCGGGCTCCTGTAGTCCCAGCTACATGGAAAGCTGAGGCAATAGAATCACTTAAGCCCAAGAGTTTGAGGTTGCTATGAGCTGTGACACTACAGCACTCTATTAAGGATGACATGGTGAAACTCTGTCTTAAAAAAAAAGAAAAGAAACAAAATAAACAAATGCCTAATGTCACTGTGGTTGTGGCACGGTTGGTTTGCATGTACTCCTCACCCCAAGGAGATCACCAAGTGTCTTTCCTGGGGTCCCTAGGAAGCAGACCGTGAGATGTGAAGGAGTCTTGTGTTAAGGATATTTCTTGAGGAAGGCCTGGGGATTGACAGCTGTGGGCAGTGGGGTGCTAGTGAATGTTTCATAATTCTTTGGGGTGTGGGTGTGGAGGCTGAGTCCTGATTTTATAGTTTGCCAATTTTTATGGTGTCAGTTCTCCTACCATGGCCCACTTCACTGAATGCAGAGTTGAGAAGAGGCGCACAGAATCAGCTGTCCCAAGCTGGTGGCAGACAATTCTAGTGCACCTGTGCCTGCAGGGGAGTGGGATGGGCAGAGGGAGAAGTCAGACTGTGGTGTAGTCTCAAGAAATGCCTCAGCCAAGCCAGGAAGCTCTGGGGCTGGCTAGTCCTTCAGTATAGTCTCACATGGAGTCAAAGGGCTGAACCTTCATTCTCCCTTCCCCCATACAAACCAGGGTGAAGCCAGCTCTCTCCACTGAGGGCAGTTCCTGAGCTACTCTCAGCAGACAGTGCCAATATTCCCAGTATATTGGGAGGTCCTATGGGGGCATCTGGATGGTGCTTCATGGCATCTAGCTCACCTCGCAGGCCAATGGCAGATCTGCAATACAACTCAGGTCCACCTGAGCAAACCCCAGGCTCTTCTCACTGCACAGGCAGCTTCCATTGCTTGGGATATTATTTGCCAGGTGTATTTTGGCCATCTCCATGGGCAAGCTGACACAAGACCATGTGTGTCTAGACTGAAGACAGGCGAGATTCCAGGTTTTGTTCCTGAGAGCCAAGGGTCTATACAGTGCCTCCCCATCTGTCAAGGTCTGGATAGAATGCTTCCACCCCCTCAAAGCCCACCCAGTAGGGCTCCAAAGGTGAGGCTGGTGGTGCTCTTCTTCCTGTAAATTCCTGCAGCACGATATGCAACAGCCCTCTGCAGCTCCAGTCTCACACTGCAGTCATGTCCCCACTTCTTATTCTTTATTGGCAAGAAGTACTTTGCTTCTGTTTCACCCGTGTGTTCCCCATGGTTCTTGGCATCTAGAAGGTGCTTGGTAAACATTGGAAGAGATAGATGTATGAACCAGTGATTGAGTGAATGCTCCAAAAAGGTCTGGTGACTAGACCTCCAGTTCTGCACATGATTCAGGCTCTTGGCTGCCTTCTGTGGTGTGTTTCTTATTTCCTATGTGAAATCTCATTTTCCCACCTGGGACTATGAGTTCATTTGCACTAGGTCCATGCCCTACATTTCTTCTGTGATCACAGAGCAGCTGGGCTTGCTATCACTCATTATTAGGAGAGATTGGTAGAGTGGAGAACTAGTGTATTGGCATAATCAATGCCTTTGATAAAGAATTTCCCTTGGGTAACTGACTTTTTGGAAGAGTTCCGGTTGTTACATTTCCCTTTTCTTTGGGGAAATGACGATATTGGCAATTAAGAAAACAGTGCAAAGTTACTACAAGGTTAAAGAATTCCAGCAAATGGAACGTGCTGAATGATAGTTGCATTACATGTTATGTGGGTGGGTACCACAAAGCAGCAACATTTTTGGAAGACCTCAACTATGGTCTTCCAAAGACCACTTTCCTAGTGGTCAGTGGACTCTTGGGGGCGCCCTTGCTTCTGGGACCAGCATCCAGTCTTCACTCTGCAGTTATTCTTTTTTGATGGAGTGCCCTTATTTCTGGGATATCTTCCAGGCCATGCAATTGCTGTCACTGGTCTAGACAACCCTCCACCTCAGTAAATGACCCAAACAGCTATCCCTAATATCCCCTAGTTGTGTGTGTGTGATAGAGAGATTGTGCGTGTGTCTATGTGTGTGCCCTCACACACAAACATGCATGCAGGAAGATGGGATTGTAGAATACAAGCCCTTCGACTGGTTGAATTCACATCTACCATTTTTTTTGATGTCCAGAGACTTGCTCCCTGTGGCCTCTGAAACCTTGTTTTGCTAGGCTTTCTTCCAAGAGCCTCTCTGCCCCCTGGTCCTTTAACTGCCATCCATCTTGTTAGAAACCTTCATCACTCTGACTTATACATTCCAATATTACCTGTCTTCCAAAATAAAGGTGTAAACTTAATGACATTAATTCACAGTCATACCTTAAGGGGAAAAAGATGGAAGATTCAAGGAGGTCCTCAGTCTATTGCTCAGAAAACCAAGTGGAAGAAAAGGGCTTGCCACCCACAGTTCATGTCAATGTGATACATCCTAAAGAAACTTCTTGCAGTTTTTCAAAGGAGCCTCTATCTCCATCAAGTCTCCTTGTCTTCGCATGTAGCCTTCCCGTCTCCCCCAAAGCCCCTCTCCTCTTTTTTATTCAACTAATTCCTACTAATTCTTTCCAGGTCTGACATCACTTCCTCTAGGAAGCCTTGTCAGGTCCTATCACTCTGGTTGAGAGATCCTTCCTACTTGCTTGCTGTTTTACATTTACAGATAGATGTCTCTATAATTATATATGTGTATGTTGTATTTCCCCAACAAGCTCCTAGACATAATGGAACAATAATTGTCTGCTGGCTTAGTCCTTGATGTCCAATGCCTAGAACAGCACGGAAACTCGACACGTGATTTTTTTGGAGAGGGGTGGGATAAATGAATTATGAAGTGATTTTAAAAGAATTGTATTGCTTCCTAGTCGATTTGGTCTTTGCATGAGAAAGCACCCATATTTGCATTGTTCGGAGCACGGAGAATAGATAACAAGCAAAATAACAAAAGACAATGGAGGACGTGATGTTCACTCATCTTATTTCAAAATCCGATTGAATAGACAGAAGTCGACAAAATTTAATGCATTCAAATAACATACTATGTATGCTTCCAAACCTAATGGATGAAATTTATACCTTTTGAAACTTCTTAATGAAAATTCGAGGACCTCAAAGGGTAAAAAGCAATGATTAGTCATATTATTTAAGTATGAAATGAATACAAAGATTCAAGTTTATATGTTGTTTTCATGCTGTTTTCACAGAGATTGCTTTATATGTAACCACGTGGCAGGAGGAAGGGCACACGGAATTTTGGTATTTTCTCTGCAACTGAACCAAGCCAGAGGTCTGATGAGTTTAAGCTGCTCTGAGATGTGCCCCCCCATCCAGCCTGAGGGTGAGCTGCTCAGAAGAGTATTATATGCTCTTCCATATCTTCCCAGTAATTAGGCAATTTTTATGTACGAGATGCTTTATAACACGCACACCTACATCGTTCTGACCTTTCTTCCGTTTACCTGCAGCGTGTGGTATTTTGGGAAGTGACTTTTCTTGGTGAGTGACAGTGTCACACTTCTTGCCAGCTCCCATGGAAAGCAAGGCAGCCAGCTGCCCCCATTGCCCTCGGGAGCAGGAACCGCAGACCTTACTGAGGCACCTCAATCTGTAATTCCCAGCACAGAAATGCCAGTCCTTCTCGGATGCCCTGTGTAGTTCTGAGGTGTTGTTTTCAATAATTCACACCTTGTAATTCTGAGAACCAGCGTGGGCATCGTAGAATCACCCTTTCTTCCTTGGGGTGGTGGTTCTGGGCTGGGGAGCTTAAATACCAGTATCAGAGAGCTGGCATGAGTGTGTTGGAAGGCAGATAGGAGCTCAGTGCATCAGTGAAAGGGAAGCTGGAGACTAGAATACTGATCTAGAAATGGGTTCTTGGTCCCCATCATCTGTCTGGGTTTGGAATCATGCTCCTGTCTTGGAAAGAATTTTACAAATAGCTTGGGTGGAAAATGCTTTGTTTCCCTCCCTGCATTGACCATATTCAAAGTGTGGCTTTGACTTAATGATCAGACTTTTAAAATCTAATTTAATTTAATGTTTTTTGAGACAGATTCTCACTCTGTTACCATGGGGTAGTGTCATAGTGCACTGCAACCTCAAACTGTTAGGGCTCAAGTGATCCTCTTGCCTCAGCCTCCCAAGTAGCTGGGACTTCAGTCACCCGCCACAACACCAGGCTCCTTTTTCTGTATTTTTAGTAGAGCGGGGGTTTCACTCTTACTCAGGCCCGTCTTGAACTCCTGAGCTTGAGCAATCTGCCCACCTTGGCAACCAGAGT
The DNA here is from genome assembly GCA_963574575.1 of Galagoides demidoff. Lineage (NCBI taxonomy): Eukaryota > Metazoa > Chordata > Mammalia > Primates > Galagidae > Galagoides > Galagoides demidoff. The sequence continues at coordinate 5,851 of CAUYQV010194804.1, forward strand.
GCTAGAATTATAGGCGTGAGCCACCATGCCTGGTTGGTCAGACTTTTTAAAATAAACATTCCATATTGTTTATATCTTAATAAGTGTGTTGTCTGTCAAAGTGAGCAGAATCTGCTATTACTCCCTAACCCAGCCCAAGTCTTGGGGTCTTAGGTGGCTTTGGCTGGTCTCATGCTGTAGGAATCTGAAGTGAAATGAACATGTTGGGGTGAGAGTGAGTAACTTGGCTGAATTTCCAAGGCAGAGGTCGGCACAGAGGCAGATTAATAAACCCAGTGATTGGAGGGCAAGTGCCACCACAGACATACAGTCCTTGGCCTTCCAGCACAGGTAGAAGTCACCAGAGTCACCCAGTCAGTGTCCGGAGAGCTGACTAAGCAGGTGGAGGTCCCTCCCCTGGGTGGGGTGAAGAAGGCAGCAGACCAAGGTGCAGCCCCTCCCACCTGAGCATAGTCCTTTCTCAGTGCAGTGGCCATCATCAACCTTTGAGGGTAGATTTAACGTTTGGAAATAGGTCCAAATTCTTTGGAACCAAATCTAGAAATAAAATGAATAGTTGCACTGAGGAATATAGCACTTGGGATCAAAAACCATGCATGGCTATAAAAACAAAACCGTTATATGGCTTACAAATGGACTCCAGTGGCAATTCTAAAATAAGAATCCAAATGAGATTGGAGCAGTGACAGCCCCAGTGAAATGAGTATGTGGTTTCCCAAGGGGGTATCATGAAAGCTTCCATGGAAGGATGGAAGTGGACATAGTTGCCAAACAATTGGATCGCACATGAGCACAAAAACCCTGGATGTTGAATGAAAGCCAGTCCACACTCTGCTATGCCCTTGGCACATGGGTCCTGGATAACCTCCTCCCTGCAATTGGCAGCGTTTGTTTGCTGCTCTGACTGGGATGTCCCAGCCCCTTCTCCGTCAGGTTGACCTGTAGGCCTCTTCATGATGTGACTTGATTTTCACCTTCTCAGACCTCACAGAGAGTGACTCTTTTCTCTGCCCCATTTTGTATGTGTATAAATCTCTATAATCTCTATTTCCCAATGCATTATTATAAGTTGCTTTTTATCTCTCCCCACCTATGTTGTGAACATCTTGAAAGCAGGGGTTTTCTCATTCGTGTCTGTATTTCTGATGCTTGGCAACAAGGTGCCTTGTGAGTGACGGATCCACCTCTGATGAGCCTCCGTTTCCTTATGGAGGAAGGAACTCACAGTGTCATGTACAATGGGAGGACAGACATAGGGATTCTGTGGTCATGTGTGTGGCTACTGTATACACGGATGGCACCATGATTTCTGTGCCCTGATGAGAACGTATCTCAGAGGCATCCACATGTGGCCAGCACTGTGGGGGTGCCTCACATCTATCCAGCTGGTTTCCTTAATGAAATCCACTTCTAGATCCATTGTGTAGCTCAACTCTGCCAGAAATACTCCTGTTTAAGTGTGATATGTAACAAAGTAGTATTTGAAAGTCAATTACGAAAAGGATACCATGGCAGCATAAAAAAGAACTAACTGTGGAAATTAGAAAGCTACACAGAGCAGTCTTTAGTCTCAATTAGCCACATTTCCCCATCTTCTAGCAGCTGAACTCAGGGTGTCATTTGAGCAAGAGCTCGGGCCTGGCAGCGTGCGGCACTCTGTCACTTCTGATGTCCCCAATTATGCAATAATGATAATCACGGATTGAGGGTTTGGTTGAGAAATGCCTGTTTCCCCACGTCTAGAGCTCAGTAATCACGGGGTAGGAGTACATTGGAGCAGGATTCGTTGATTTCAAATTATTGTTTGAGAAGGAGCTAAGTGAGATCAGGCTTTTCCAGACTGGGTTGTGGAGGCGGAGGCCTGGGAATGCCCTCCTCAGAAGGATGCCTCCGGCACAGAGTTCTGACCACTCCCTGCTTGGAAGACCTGCCTGTCCTGTATCCCCAAAAGTTTAAGTGCCATTTGAGATGGAGGAGAAACCTCTTTCTGGCATTAGCCCACTCACCACTCATGGTAACTGCTTTTTATCACAGAGGGTTAAGACTCAACGGCACAGGCTGGCTTCCCATTTCGCACACCACTGGGACTTCCAGTTTCCCATTATACCTGGCCATTGGCAAAGGTTTCCTGAGCTCGCTTTAGATGCATTTGGCATTTCTGAAACAATAAGCACAGTGTTAGATCACAGAAATGGCCACACATTCTTCCCCTCTCTATTTCTTTGCTCCCTAAAGCCGGGCTGGCCAGGTGACACGTTTCAGCTGCTGAGAGATATATTAGCAAAACGATACGAGCAGAAGCTTGGATGGTGCTCAGACACTGGGGTTTTCTCTATTTTTCTGCACTTGGACGCACTGCACCTGCCACCACGAGAACACGCCTGAGCAGGCCTGCTGGACGTGAGAGAGTCACCTGGTCCAGGTGCCCTAGAAGCCCAGCCACACTGGACAAGCACCAAGTGTGAGAGTGGGGGTGCTGGTTGTCAGCACAAGCAGGAGAGAGCCCCACTGGGACCAGCAGAGGAACCTTGTAGTTGAGGTCCGCCCCAATCACCATGCTACAGAAACATAAGTTAAATAAACCACTGCTATTTTAAGTCACTAATTTTGGTAGAATTGTTATGCTGCAAAAGCTAATACAACACTAACTCTTACTATTGGGGCAGGTGTTGTTGTGAATGCCACGTTCATTAACTCATCCTCACAAGACCTTATGAAGGAGAGATATTTCATCCCCAGTGTGCAGACAGTGCAACCGACAGCAAGTGACTTGCACACCATTATAAGGCTGGCCTGTCCTGGGGGAAGGGGTCCTATGTTGGCAGCTTAGATCCAGTCTGTACTCCTGACCACTGTGCCTACTGCTACTGAGCTAGAACAGCATGTAGAAAGGCCTGACGCAGGATGGTGCCTGCTGGGGAAGGGGGACATTGGGTCAGAGGTGAGTGAACAGGGAAGGGATGGAGGGGAGAGGAAGTCCAGGAGATAAGTGCAGGTGGGGGAGAGATGGTGCAGGGACCTCGGGTCACACTGAAGACACTGGCCTTCTCTCTGGGGGAGATGTGGAGTCAGTGGACAATTTTGGAGTGGGCCAGATCTCTGATGCCTATTTTGAGGGATTATTCAGGCGCTATGGCGACGAAGGACTGGGGGAGGAAGAAGCAGCAGTGCAGAGCCCATGAGGCGGCAGCAGTGATCACCAAGAAGAGAGATGATGGTGGCTTGGAGCAGGGTGGTGGAGGCTGGGAGGAGGGGCCAGCACGCACACACACTGCTAGGGTAGAGCTGGCAGTGTCTGCTGATGGACTCTTTGCATGGCGTGGAGCTTGAAGAGCCCCCCAGGACTTCAGGGCAGAGGAGGGGAGGGGAAAGAGCTTTCAATGACTGGGCCTGTCTGAGCTCTTCATCTTCCTGTGCATGACCCTGACTAGCCCCCAACCACACTGGGACTCTGCTTCCCAGACTCCCTGTGTGATGACTGAGTTCTAGACAATGAAGGATAAGTGGGGTTGACTAGTGCCTCTCCAGGCCTGGCCCCGCCAGCCTGTCCTCTGTGCTTTTCCCCTCTCTGCAGATTGGATGCAGTTGAGCACGGTGACATGGGAAGCCACGTGTTGAAGATGGAGGAGCCACAGATGGAAGGAACCCGGATCCCTGAATCATGCCTTGGAGGAGGGACACCAGCCAATCAAAAACCTGCTTTGGGCTTTAGATGAGTGAGAAATACGCCTCTGTTGTGCTTGTTGCCCAGTGCTTAATCACTTGTGAGTTTTCGTTTGCTTTTGCTGCTGGGGACTCTAACTAAGTGATAGCTTGGAGTTCACCTCACTTCTAGGTTTGGACTTTTAGGAAGTAAAACATTTTCTCAGAGATTAAGCAGCTCAAGGCAGAGCTTTGGTTTATGGCAGCTCTGCTATAGCCTGAATGTTTGTGCCTCCCCCAATTCATTCATGGGAAACCTGATGCCCCATGTGAGGGGGATTTGGAGGTGACTAGGTCATGAAGGTGATTAGGTAATGAGGCCTCACATGTGGGATTAGTGTCCTTGTAAAAGAGGCCCAGGGGAGTTGGTTTGCCCTTTGGCCATGTGAGGTTACAGTAAAAAGATGACCATCTATGAACCAGGAAGTGGGCCCTCACCAGACACCGAACTTCTGGCGCTTGACCTTGGACTTTCCAGCCTCCAATACTGTGAGAGAGAAAACAAATTTCAGTTGTTTACAAGCCACACAATTTATGGAATTTTGTTAGAGCATCATGAACAGGCTGAAACAGCAAGAGGGCAGGCTGTGGCTACCTGGGGCAGCTGTTCCTGGTGGACAGAGAACCTCTAGCATCAGGAGGTATGAGCCCCAGCTGCCCTACAGAGATGAGACTTCTGTGAAGCTCAGACAGATTCCCTAAAAGCCCAGACAAATTACCTGGGACATGTCCCTATTCAGCCTCCAATGGCCATGGGGTGCTGGTTTGCTTCATGTTAGTTTAGGAGTCTTGACCCACGGCCAGGGTGAGCCATACCTCTGAGCTCCGGCCACCCTAGCCAGCCTCCACCCATGACCCAGGTCCAGCCACCACCTTAAATCCTTCAGGACCTTGTAGGTTGAGAATGGTCAACCCTGAGAACTTGGATTGACTTGGGAGGATGTGAAGGACTGTGATTTAAGGTCACTCTTTTTAGAAACTCCAGCCTTGGTGGCAGATTATACTTCTCAAAGACAGTGGTTCAGTGTCTTCTGCCCCATGTGCTGTGCTGGAGCTTGCCACTCCCACTCTCCTTTGAGAGGTAGAATCTACTTCCCTTCCTTGAATTCAGCCAGGCTTGTGTCTGAGTTTCCTGGGGCTGCTGTAACACACCAGTACAAATGCAGGGACTTGAAATAATAGGAATTTATCCTCTCACAGTTCTGGAGGGGAGAAGTCCAAAATAGAGGCATTGGGAGAGCCCTGCTCCCTCCAGAGGATCCGGGGGGACTCCTTCCTTGCCTCTTCTGGTTTCTGGCAGCTGGCAGCAATCCTTAAGTGGTCCTACTAGCAGCATCATTGCACTCTGTCTTCATCTGCATATGGCCATGGTTCTTTGCATCATTACTGTGATGACTCTGTGTCTGAATCTCCCCCTCCTTATCAGGGCATCAGACAGGCTGGATTTAGGGTCCACCCTACTCTTGTGTGACCTCATCTTAACCAATTACATCTGCAGTGGCCCCATCACCAAAGGTGGCATTCTGAGGTTAGGAGTGGACATGAATTGGAGAGGATGGGACATGACACCACTCAACCCAGTGCAGCTCAGGACTTGTAAGCAACAAAAAGAGACAGAGGTGATGCTGCAGCATGGCTTTGTACCTCTGCCCTCTTGGTTATTGGATCATTAGGTTGTAGCCTATGCTGCTGTGTCATCAGTCTGACAGCCCGAGGGCCAAGATGCCACGAACATGCCCAATGCGAGCCACAGGGGGAGATACCTGGAGAAGACTTGAGACTGAGAGAGGAGAGCAAAATGCCTGGCTGGGCTCTGGTGCTCTAGCCCCGCCTGACTGCAATGGTGGGAGAGAGATACTTGGTCTGAATTGCCCAGATGAGCTTTCTTGAACGTCCAACCCACAGAAACAGTGAGAGAGGATATTACAGACTAAACTTTGTCTCCCATCCCAGTCCATTCGTATGTTGAGTTTCTAACTTCAGTACCTGAGAATGGGACTGTATTTGAAGATAGGGCCTTTATGGAGTAAATTAAGTTCAATGAGGTCAGGAGGGTGAACCCTAATCCAGTAGGACTGGGGTCCTTCTAAGAGGAGGAAGCAACACCAGGGTTGTGCACAAATGGAAAAGGCCATGTGAGGATACAGCAAGGAGGCAACTCTCTGCGGCCAAGGAGAGAAACCATTAGGAAAACCAACCTGCCTGCACCTTGGACTTAGAGCTTCCAGAATTGTTAGAAAATAAATTACTACTTTTTAAGCCACTCTGTTTATGGTATTTCATAATGGCAGCTCTGGAAAACTAGTACAGTATTGATTTAAGTCATTAAATTGGGGGATATTTGTTATGCAGCAACAGTAACTGATATAAAATGTTCATAGCTATGGAGGTTAAGAGGAGCATCTCAAGAATATGAATTCTACTCCTGGCTCTACTACTGCCCTACTGGGTGGCCTTAACCTACTCTTTTCCCTCCTTGGGCCTTCATGTCCTTATCTATAACATGAGCAGATCAAATGGCTTTTAAGGTCTCTATGTTATACTGATTTTCTGGATGAGTTTTGGAAAGAGGTTAGTTCAACAAAGAATGTTCGTGGCCATGTTTCTGGAGACTTCTTAGCCTTAATTAAAGAGACATTTTGTGATAGTCTTTGTAATCTAATGATAATAATACATACTGTTTAAGAAGCTGATCCTCGACGTCAGATTCAAGGTGATTCACATACAATAGCCCATTAAATTAAATCTTCACAATAACTCCATAAGGAAGAAGTTATTTTTTTATAGCTAAGACAGCCGAGCAGGGAAGCAAAGTGGCTAGCTCAAGGTTGCACAGCTAGCATAGGAGGCAACAGTGCGTTTGACTTTCAAGGCCATTCTCCTTTCCTTGTGGTCCTGTAAGTCAATACTCAGGGCAAAGGTGAGCGCGTTTCATCTTTCATGCTCCAGTTGAAATACTCCCTGACTATGGGTGCTTTTATCAACTCCATCCTCACTATAAAGTGACCACCCCAGCCCTCTCAGGTGGAGTGGCAGATATAGCCATCTGGGAAGGGGTGAATGTCCAGCCATCTGCGAAGGGCCAGCGGACTGAATGTTGTCTTTGTTTCTTAGTTAAGAACAGATAGAGTCTGTATGTCAAGGCCAAGCGAGGGGAGATCAAATCTGCCCTTTGAGGTCCTCGGAGGCCAGACCCAGAACAGATGGCAAACTGTTGTCATTCGATACAGATCAGTCCAAGTCGAAGTTCAGGTTGAGAGGCTGCAGTTCAAGTTTCCACTTGGCTGTCAGGAAAACAAGCTCCCGGAACAAATGGCCTCCCCCAGCTACTGCAATCCTATTTTCCTTTCTGAAAACAGCTTAATATCTGATTGCTCTTTTATGATATCAGTGGGATACATCAAGTAGGTGATCCAGGGTGCGCTGGCTGCCTATACGAAATGCCCCTTTCATCAGGGTGTTTGAAGTTTGATGCAGAGGACAGTCCAGGTGGCAGGAAGAGCCGAGGCCTGGATGGGAATCTTATCACTTTGTACCTCTGGTGATCTTAGGAAAACAACTGAATGTTTTTGAGCCTTGATTTCTTCTTCTGTGCATTGACAGGGAGTAAAATACTGAACCCCAAGAGTGCTTGTGAGGAGTAAGCGAGATCCTAGAACTTCTCCCATGTAGGCAGGTGCTCATTTAATGATAATTCCTTTTCCCACTTACTCCTTTTCTTTGGGGAGCAACTTGTTCATCTATTTACTTGCATATTCAGCAGATGTTTATTGAGCACCTACTGTGTGCTTGGCCCTGTTCTGGGTGCCATGGATACAGAGACGAACTGCTGAGCTGGACCACAATTCTACCATCTACTGGGGGAAGTAGGCCTGGGACAAGTGAAGAAATGAAGATAATTTCAGAAGTGGTAGATGCTGTCAAAGAATAAGAAAAAGGGTTCTGTGCTAGAGAGGGACTGTATTTGGGGTTGGGGGTTCTCTTCATTAAAATTCTTGATTTTTGTTCAGCGCATCTGTGTTTGACTCTCTGCTGGGCAGGATTCTTCCAGGACAGACACTTTTGCAGGTTTTCCTAAAACAGCTTTCCTATTTTAACAAGAGAACTCCTCACCATTTCTAGCCCTCAGTCCGGAAGCCTGTTTATTCCCTCTTACACCTGTTCCAAATTTCAATTACACAAAATATCTTTAACACAGAGTTCAACCAGATTCCTTAGGAGGAGGGAAAAAAATGGTGCTGTAAGTATTCATAATGTGTTTGCATTATGGAATAATTATACATAATTGCTCTGCCTTGTAAATAAGTATAAAACATTTACCAGTCGACAGTGGGAACAACGGTGAACTTACCTTCGCCCATGGAGGATTCATTTGCTGGTGAGAGTGAGCAGTGATATCGGCAATCTTTCAACTCACCAGGTATATTTGTTATTTTTTTTTCTATGGACACATACAATTAGTGCTTCTGAGCCTATAAAAATTATACCAACTTATTGGTTTATATTTCTGTGTTCTCTCATTCTCTCTCTTACTCAATGCACATGCATAAAACACGATGTTCCAGAACAGCGTTTTTCAGCCTGTGGGTCGTGACCCACAGGAACTGTATTAAAGGGCCGTGGCATTAGGAAGATTGAGAACCACTGTTGTAGAAACTGAGGACACAAAGACTGTAAAAACAGTTATCATTTGCTGAGGGCTTCCACGCATGGCCTCTCGTTTAATCCTCATAGTCACCCTGTGGGATAGGTATTAATACTGGCATTTTATTCTCCTCTTGCAGAAGAGAGAACTGAGGCTTATCAGGTGTAAGAAAATTGCCTGAGGCCACATAACTAGCAAAGAACCAAGTCAGGGAGTAGAACCCAGGCTCTATGGCTGCATCCCTGCCCCTTGGCCATGGTGATTCACGAGATGTCACCTCTTTTCCGCTTCCCCCACCCTCAAGTATATGCAAGGTGGAATGATTTCTGGAAGGATCTGTGCCTTCTCACTTGTTAGCTATAAGGGCTGTATCACTACATTTTTGTGATGGTTGTGTCATTTTTATGAGTTGAATTGGATCCACCCCCCAAATATGTCCCCCAGTACCTCAGAATGTGGCCATTGGAGACAGGAAGTCATGTTAAAATTAGCTCATCAGGGTAGGCTCTAATCCAGTGTTTTTTAATCTTTTTTAATCTCACGGCGCACTTGGACCTGTAGTTAAACTTCTGCAGCCCATTTAAATTATGTTGATAAAAAAATGTAAAGAAAAAAATAATGCAATTACAGTGCTTTGAACTTCCTTTGAAAATAATTTAATCAATGGTCTTTAAAATTGTCGCTGCACACCTAAGATCCTCTTACGGTACACCGGTTGAAAATCACTGCTCTCATCTAACTTGACAGGTGTCCTGATAAAGGGTGGAAGTTTGGAGACACACACACACAGAGGGAGGATGGTGTGGAGACATGGGGAGAATCTGCCTGTTTACAAGCCAGAGAAGGCTTGAGGCTACCACAAGCTAGTAGAAAGGATTGCAGCAGATTCTTCCTCAAATCCCTCCAAAGGAACCAAGCTCCCTGCCACAGTGATTTCAGACATGCAGCCTCCAGAGCCGTGAGACAGTAGATTTTGGCTATGTGAGCTGAGCCCCTGTGTGGTGCTTTGCTGCAGCTGCTCTGGCAAAGGAAAATCTCCAGGAACACTGTCCCACCCTGCTCTCACCCAGGTAGACGTGTTGTCATCGTGGTGCCTCCAGGGAGCAGCCGAAGGCTATAGGTTTTAAAAGTGCAAGTGCTAACTCATTTCCTAGTCAGGCTGCTGACCCCTGGGCTCACGGTCGCCCAGAGCAGGGAAATGGCAGGCCAGGAGCTCACAGCACAGAGGGAGGAGCTGGGCCAGAGCTCAGAACAGGGATCCCCAACTGCCACCTCATGTCTGACAAGGTAGGTGTGTGCCCATTACCCTCCCCCAGTAAACTGTGGACTTTGGGGAAATAAGTGAGCCCACATCAGGAGGCCTCCACGCTGAGGCCCAGGAGCACTGTGGAGCAGAGAGCCTGCCAGCTTTAGTAGTGACAGCCCCATCCTGTGTTCCCTGCACAGCCTGGTTCCTGAATCCTGGTGGCAGGCACATCTGCATGTCACTATTGCTGACTCCTTTGCAGTGGACAAAGACGGTGCATTCACATTCGTTTTCTGGGGCCACCCAACCAATCCTCACAAACTGGGTGGCTTCAAACAATGAGAATTTGTTCTCTTGTAGTTCTGGAGGCCAGAGTTGACAATCTCTGTGTGTGGGCAGGACCTAGCTTCCTTCAAAGCTCCAAGCTTGGAGTCCTCTTTGCTTGTCCCGCTGCTCCTGGGCTTGTGGCAGCATTGCTGTCCTCTCTGCCTCTGTCCTCACATAGTGCCTGTCTCCCCTGGTTCTCTGTGTCTCACATCTCCTGCCGTTCTCCCACAAGAGTATCTGTCATGGAGTTAGAGCCCACCCTAACCAGGGTGATCCCACAGCAGTGGGATCTCAACCTTCCTAATGCCTCCTAATGCCACGACCCTTTAATACAGTTCCTCACGTTGTGGTGACCCCCAACCATAAAATTATTTTCATGGCTACTTCATAATTGTAATTTTGCTGTTGTTATGAATTGTAATGTAAATATCTGATAAACAGGATGTATTTTTGTTACAAAGGGGTCATGAGCCATAGGTTGAGAACGGCTGCCATATAGAACTGTCAACTTAATTATGTCTGTGAAGACCCCTAATTCTGAATAAGGTCCCAATCATAGGTTCCAGGGTTTAGGACTTGGGCATATCACTTTTGGGGGACATGACTGAACCCCCTACATAGGGAATGAACCATTTCCTCTGAGCCCCATCAGACCTCCTGCCATTCTGTGCCTACACCATCCTGAAACAGGCCAGGGTGAATTTGACAGTATCATTTGGAGGAATTCTTACAGTCCTCAAAGAAGATGTCTGTCTGTTCTTCCCTCACCCCCATCCCTGGTGGGGTGCTGCCCTAGATTCCTCAAGTTCTTTCTTCTCCATACTCTTCATTCTGGGGGATACCTTCTGGGCTTACCCTATCATCTCCAATCCACAGATCCCCAAATGTAATTAATCTTGGGACTCTTAGGGTCTCAAAAATTCTCCCACCTACCCCTCAACGAAGAAAAATACTCAAGAGTTAGATTAATTGATACTAAGTTTAAAATATATATGTGTAGATCTATATATGTCCTAATGACTTAGTAGCCACTTCAAAGACATAATATATATAAACTAAAACTAAGTATTCCTATTCCTTAAGCACACACAATTGCTTCCTGATGGGTTACATGTCCCTGTTGGGCCCTCCACAACTTCTCAAATTGCATCTCCCAATTATTTTTGAGGCAGAACATCTTATTATATGTTTGTGAACTATTGGTGTTTCTTCTTCTGTGAAAAGCCTGTTTAAAGTCTTTCATCTTGAGTTGTTTTTGTTTCTTTCTTATTGATTTGTACATGCTCTTTACATATGTTCAGATCCTCCCTGTCTTTTTGCTTTTTAAAAAAAAATTTAAATTTTTAATTATCATGGGCATGAATAGTTGTCTATCTTTATTCTTTTCTCTTTTTGAAGATTGGAAACTTTATTTTTAGTATTTTTATTTTTTTTAAAATTTATTTCAGATGATGATGAAGGTATAGATGATTAGGTTACATTGTTTGTGCTTGTTAGGTAAAGTTCAAGTTGTAGTTGAGCTCTTGATCTGGGGGTGTGCTGTGTACCCTTACATTGTGCACATACCCAGGTGATAGTTTACCAATCCCCCTCCCTCCTGCTCTCTCCCCTTTCCCTCCTCTCTGCTCCCCCAACTTGAATTTAATTGTGTTTTACTCTCGTGTGAGCACGTAGTTTATCTATTGATTTCATGTTAGTATTGAGTACATTGAATACTTGCTTTTCCATTCTTGCGATACTTTACTGAGAAGAATGTTGTTCAATTCCAGATGATTAAAATTTTTAGATTCAAATGGACTTTGAGTTTGTTCTTCCCACATTTGCCTCTGTGATCAGACTGTCCCTTTGCTAAAACCCCTCAATGGATTCTCACTCTGAGCCACTGGAATAAAAGCCCTCCCAGGCTGGCTCCGAGGTCGCCAGGCCTGCCCCTCCCCGTGTGGCTTCCCCTCTCCTTCTGGTTCATCTGCTCCTAGTGTGCTGGAGTTTCCAGCTTCTAGAACACACCAGCCCATTTCCTCTGTGGTCCATGTCAAACTTGCTCTTACTTTGCCTGGATTGATACCTGCCTTCTGTCCTTTCCTGGCCTTTCTCCTCTTCCTCTCCCTCTGCCCTTGGTCACCTCCCCCGACCTCCCACGACCTCAGGCTCTGTCCACACAGTCAGTGGCCAACTCTGGACGTCCCTCTCTCCTATGGGGCCTGTCTAACTCCAGGTGTTTTATGTTGTGAGGACTTCTTCTCGTTTACTTGTTTTATGTGCTGTTCCTTCACACTAGCTCCAAGGCGTGAAGACTTTTTCTTGTTCGCTGTTCTTTCCCCAGTGCTGAGAACACAGTCAGTACCCCTGAAACAGGCCAGCCCCAACCAGGGTCTCTGCAATCACACCAGGTCTCTGTGGGTAGACCAATGACTCACAGGCCACATGAGTCACACATTGGAATCTGAGACCTCAGATGACTCATTTGCTGCCCAGGGTGAGGAGCAGCAGCCTGTGGCTGCCATGATGGTAATGTCTTTCCTAGGGGGGGATGTTGGGGGAGGGGGCTGGCTGGGGACACATCTGCATGAAAACTAGACTTTAGGGGGATGAGCAGGGGGAGCAGTTGTCCAATTGGAGGTCTGGGATTTGTCTTCAGCAAGTTCTGTCTGATTTCCCCAAACACTGGAAATTAATTAGTGGACTAGTGCCTTCATGAACCTCTCTCTCTGCTGTAGTCTAACCCCTGCTGGGGCTGAGCTTGGCACAGGATTCCTTTTACTGTTGTGCCAGTCAGCTTCCTCCTCCCCACATTGCTGCGTGGGCCAGAGAGCCCCAGGGCAAGTCTTCAGGCACTTACACCCCCCTGCCTGATGCACTGAGGCTAGGCCCTTGGGAGGACTAGGTGTTCTCACCATCAGTTATCCTGTGGACAGCCCTCCCTAGGCTGCTTCTTTCTGGGCCTCCTGGCCGAGGGCCTGGACTTGGAGGTGAGCGGCCCCCTGGCTGGGAGGCAAGAGCAGCGTTCAGCAGGGTCTGTGGCATCCCAGGTTCTCCATCCAGAGCAGAGGTTCCCTTGGCTTTGTTACACTGGAGACTTCCCTGACCAATTGCAAGATCCTAGAGCCGGGTCTCAGCTGTGTCAGAGGGAATCAGGGCAGTTGCTCCTCCTGAGGCCAGAGGGCAGTGTTAGCTTCACCTA
>CAUYQV010194810.1:0-21595 GCA_963574575.1 Galagoides demidoff
ATGGCTGCAACCAAAAAATAGCCAGGCGTTGTGGTGGGTGCCTGTGGTCCCAGCTACTTGGGAGGCTGAGGCAGGAGACTCGCTTGAGCCCAGGAGTTGGAGGTTGCTGTGAGCTGTGAGGCCACGGCACTCTACCCAGGGCGACAGCTTGAGGCTCTGTCTCAAAAAAAAAAAAAAAAAAGTTTCATTTTTTAAAATCCAGCCTAAAAGTTAACTCAAAGAAATGTGTCATCCTCCACCCCTAAATTTATTCCTCTCTCAGTAATCCTCATCCATGAGAACAGGGCACCACTGTCTACCAGCCACAGCCCATGGGTTACCCCTGGATTCTTCTCTCAACACATTGCTCCTCCCTCCCCATATGCTCAAATCCACTTTCTCTCCATCCCCACAGCTGTCCCCTACTGCAGGCCACTATCAGTTCTCCATTGGACAACCTCAGTAGCCTCATCAGTCACCTCCCACTGCTACTCCAGTCTTCCCAGCGCAGCCTGGATGAACTTTATAAAACCTACATCAGATTATGCTGCTTCCCTGCTGAAAACCCTTTCTTAGCTTCACACTAATCCCAAGATAAAGTTCAGAAGCTTCATCAAATCCAATGAGGCTTTATCTCTAGCTGCTCACCCACACTTGAACTGTGGATCCTAGGTGACGTCCCTTCCCCTAGAGCTCTGCAAATGCAGCTCCCACTGCCTGGGTCATTCTGATGACCCTGTTTTCTGGATCTCCCACAATCCTGTGGCCCTTTCTCCTGACCCCCCATATCCACCACTCCCATTTTCTTCACAGCAACAAGGCCAGCTAAGGTCATCTTCTTTTACTATTATCTTTCCTATAATTCCATAATTTTTTTTTTTTTTTTGGAGACAGAGGCTCACTTTGCCACCCTTGGTAGAATGCCATGGCATCACAGCTCACAGCAACCTCAAACTCTTGGGCTTAAGTGATTCAAGTAGCTGGGACTATAGGCACCCCCCACAGCACCAGGCTATTTTTAGAGACAATGTCTCACTTTGGCTCAGGCTGGTCTCCAACCTGTGAGCTCAGGCAATCCACCTGCCTCACCCTCCCTGAGTGCTAGGATTACAGGCGTGAGCCACAGCACCCAGCCAATAATTTTTTTTTTTTTTTTAAGACAGAGCCTCAAGCTATCCCCCTGAGTAGAGTACCATGGCATCACAGCTCACAGCAACCTCCAACTCCTGGGCTCAAGCAAGTTTCCTGCCTCCCGCCTCTCAAGTAGCTGGGACCACAGGCGCCTGCCACAACACCCGGCCATTTTTTGGTTGCAGCCATCATTGTTGTTTGGCGGGCCTGGGCTGGGGATTCGAACCTGCCACCTTGGGTGTACGTGGCTGGTGCCTTAGCCGATTGAGCCACAGGCACCGAGCCTTTTCTTCCATTCTTGAGATACTTTGCTAAGAAGAATATTTTCCAGTTACATGCATGTAAACATGAAGGAGGTAAAGTCTCCATCCTTCTTTAGAGCTGCATGGTATACATATACTACAGTTTATTGATCCATTCGTGGGTTGATGGGCACTTGGGCTTCTTCCATGACTTAGCAATTATGAATTGGGCTGCAATAAACATTCTGGTACAAATATCTTTGTTGTAGTGTGCTGTAGGGGAGTAGACCCCTCTTCCTGTAGCTCTCACATGAGGGTGAGATAATAGGTCCTCAGTTCACCACTCACCTGTAGAAAACTTACAGGAGCTGATGAAGAGACAACAAAGAGAAAAACACAACTTTCTTGGGGGAGGGGAAGGATTCTTTTCCTTTGGGATGTATTATGTACTTGTAGATTGCTTTCTTGGAGTCTCAACTTGCCTCAGCAGAGGTGTCCTGCCGATATCACTCTTCTCTCTCGGCTGGCCTCCCAATCTTCAACTTTATTGGGTATTTTCCAGACATTATCCTTCCTTCTGGATGAGAGCTTCTGTCGGAGGCTGGCGCCTGTCGGCCATCTTGCCCTTCCCCCAAATCCAACTTTTTAAATGGCAAAATCTTTCTTTATAAAAGGTTACTCCAATTTCATGTCCATGATAGCATACGACTAAAAGTTTAGGGTCTAGAGTTATGCTGCTGGAATTTAAGTCCTAGATCTGCCACTTGTTAGCTGTGTGGCCTTTGCTGAGTTTCTCTGTTTTTTCTTCTACAAAATGGGGATAATCATAAAGGTATCACTTTTGACCACTTTACGTGTGCCACCACTCTTTTAAATATTTTACATGTAACAATTAATTATCATTATTCTTCTTATTTTATCCTTAAGAAACAATAAAAAACATAAAGACAGGTTAAGTACCATGTCCCAAGTTATGCAACTTTGGAGTTGCCCCTATGCCTAGTTAGGGGCATAACCAATACCACCCCAATCTGATTCTAGTATCTATGTTCTTAACTGCTTAGCCACTAAGCTAAACTCTCATAACAGTACATACATCTCAGAGTATCTACTTGATAGGTTTATTATGATGATTAAGTAGATATAAATAAAATTATCTCATTAAATTAGATGATTTATTTAAAGCCACAATGCTTGGCATTTCCGTATTAGCAGATGAATTATTATCATTATTATTATTTTTCATCATTATCATTATTTGGTTTTTTACTTGGCTGCAAAGATACATTTAAGATAAGTGTATTCCCAATTATGTTTCATTTTAACTATCATTATATGATCGTTATTTCTACTCTGAAAAATTTGTTCTGGAATTTCCAACCATGATGTTTTGCCGGAACAGGTGTTTTGATATGTAGTTTCTAAACTGTGTCAGCAAAAAGCCATCCCCGTCAAAATTTTTGATTTAAAGTCTAGCATGATTTATCTTTTCCATCTTGCAGATTCCTAAAATGTATTCGAAATGAATAGATCTTAAGAACCCATAAAGTCAGTTTTAAAAATTAATGTGAAGTAGTGTTGGTAATAAGACTGTGCATAAATATGATATACAAGAGACTTGTGCACACTATAAAGATTGACACATTTACATTTTTATCTCAGTGCTAAATGCTTCTTCAACAACAGCAGTGTGTCACTTAATACAGTAGCCACATGCAACTCTATAGGGGGCGAGTGTTGGAATACTTTATGTTGCCTCCTCTGCTTGTCTTTTTCATGTTCCCTCCATGCTGAGCAGCAGCCTCCTGCTCAACCTGTCTTAAGGGCCTCAGTCGCTTATATCAACATCTCGCTTGTCCGAAACTTGATTTTGTCTTATAGCATGCCCTACTAAGACCTTTGGTTGTGCGATTTTGGTTAACTGAGCTTCCCTGTAATATAAAAAACATCTTTCATGTTTGGCTATTTTCCTATTTCCAAATCCAGAGCTATTTTCCTATTTCCAAATCCAGAGCTCCTTTCTGAAATTTGAGTTTCTTTCCTAGGAAAGTTTTTATTTTTCTTCTTTACAACTGGCCCTCTCTTTTCTAACATCTCCACACCTGTGTCATATTATCCTGTAAATGCGTATTGAGTGCAAATGTATTTTTCTCTTTGAGGGATATAAAGTAACATGTATTCAGAAATATGAATCCATTTCTGCAGAGTATATGCAATCAATCATTTCATGAATGAATGAAACTTTGGTACTGTTCTGGTACTTTCAAACAGCCTCTTCATAATAATTCTAGATATTGATAAATTAGTATGCCGCCAACCTGTATGTATATGGCTCCCGTATGTAACAATGACGTGTTTTATAACAGCTGTTTCCCCCAAAAGATTTTAAATGCAATAAGAGAAGAAAATAGGTATGTGTGGGTAAATAAATTAGAATAGATAGATACTATGAACAAAAGGCAGAAATAAATTCTACATGTAGTGAATATAATTCCTAAAAGCTGTTGGTTGAAGGGACTTATGGTTTTGCCTTCCAAAGATGAACCAGCTGTTTCTCACCTCTTTGAATGACTGGGAGCATATGGTGAAATGCAGTAATTTTAGTACATAGCACCTTTCACTCAGGCATCTCCCAAGACCTAATAGATGTTAAGCTCCTGCTAGACACCAAGTCAGTGACACTTTTCAAAAAATAAGCTGGGCTCAACGATCTAAATCTGAGGTAAGATTTTGGTGATGATAGGTCTGCCAAGTAATTTTGGCACTCCCTCTTTTCATTAGCTATTCACTGGGGGGGGGAAAGGAACTAAGTGCTGCATAAACCAGCTCGTGACGACTATGAACATCCCCCAGCGTTGCGGCCATGTGTACAGTACTCTTTTCACTACTAAAAAACCCAAAGCTTCTGTCCACATCTGGGCCTCAAAATAAATAAATAAATAATAAGGAATGTCAACCCCACACTCCAATGTCAATCCAGTTTCTTATTTAGACCCAATTACAGCTTTTCTTGTCTGTTTGTAACACTGCTGCTTCCTACTATTAAAACCCTTTCTCACATTCCTGTTTCCAGACTGTTCTACTATATCACTCATCATCATCCTGGGAAGTCCACACTGTGCAATTAGTGTACACTTTTTTCCATCCTTTCATCTACTGGAGACTAAGGAGTGCTCATTTCTCAAGGACTTCGGCACATTCATTCATTTAACAATATTTATCGCAGGTCTGCTATGCTAGGCCCAGAGAAAAGACAGCAGCTATACCCCCTGCTATAGAGGAGCCAGCATTCTAGATTGTTCCCTCTTGTATAGCTGTGCTTGTCTGGGATTCCACTGGGTGTGATTTTCACATGATCACCTCACCATGAACATGCAAGTATTCCATGATGATAAAAATCATATTTAATTTATGAATGTTGACAGTAACAAATCTTAACTGTGTATAACAAGGATTTCTGAGCCTATAACAGAGACATACTTTTGAGAATCTACTTTTAACTCTGAAAACCATATTTTATCATAAATAATGTGTTTCTCTGTCAATCTGTGGACATTTGAAGGATTGCATCTCAAGATGAGATTGTTAACCATATTTTTGTAACATATACAAATAAATTATATGTAGTAATACTAAGATCTACTGGAGTGGCACATGCAGGTTGCTGGAAGCATGTAAGTATTTACCTGCAACATTCAGGGCTGTGAAGGGAAATTTCAAACTTCAGAAGAACATGTCAGGTACCTCATCAAGTCTGGGAGGTCAGGCCCTGATCTCTGTGGGGGTGAGACCACAGTGAGAATAGGTACAACTGGGTTAACAGGTCAAAGCCAAGTGAGAGAGTTTCAGCCAGAGGGATCGGCTTGAAAAAGGAACCTTTGAGGTTCTGCAACGACTCCAGTAAGACCTGACTGCAGAGAGCAAGGGGTTGGTTCGAGCCGGATCTGGAGAGTTGGGCAGGGATTGGGCTCATCTAAGCCTCTAGAGACACATTAGGAATTTTGGTCTTTATCATACCAGGTCACTATATTCCAGTCTCTATCACCTCACTCCTTTCTTATCAAAGACTCTCATATCCCTTTTGTTGGTTATTCTCCAGCACAGGCCTGTGCTTCCTTACGATGGCTCACTACTCCTTCACAGCTGCTGAGGAGATACCAGGATAGCACAGAACGTGTTAAGCTTGGGGCTGGAGCTCTGCAGCGAGTGCTAAGAAAAGGACAATGGGGAAGGCTTCAGCACTGACCACCAGCCACACTCAGATATTGATGCCTTTCTCTGCAAAGTTGCCCATCAGAGGTTATAACACATGGCAGGGATGTGAGAAGTTCCATGTCTTGGAAAGATACTTTGAGAGATGATTTGGAGCCTGCACTACAGACGGGAGGGAATAGAGACTGAGAGCTGATCAGGAATAGGTTTCAATAGTTCAGGTCATTCAAAGGCTTCCAGATTTACATTTCTAGTTTCAACCTCTTTCTTGAATTCCACATGTGCTTCTGGATTTCTGCTGTACATCAACACCAGAGTGCTCCAGTGGACCTCAAATTCAACACATTTAATTGGGATCCTCAATTCCTCCCAAATCCATTTCCTCTCTGAAGACCATATCTTGGTTAATGCAGCCTTCTTTACAGGGTTCAAAACCGAGGCATTATATTCTGTGCCTACTCTGTCATCCTCACATCCAAACCATTGCCAAATTCAAATGATTATCATTCCATGATTTGCTTTAATGTGGTTCCCTTCTGCCCCCTTTCCACTGCTGTTGCCTTCATTGGCACCTTCCTTAGGTCTCAATTGTCCTCCCTACTAGCAGTCTCTCCCGCTTTCTTTTCATCCTACACGATTGCCACCATTCTTCTAAAATGCAGTTCTATGCATCTTTTCCAAGCAAACAGCAATAAGTGAACCCTCCTCCACCCCACATTCTTTTGATAATTCATTCATTTTCATGCAATATGTGTTCTTTCATGGTTTGACTCCAGCGTCCCTCCCCTCTTTCTTTCATCATGCTATCTCCTGTGCCCAGTGCTCCATTTAAAATAAGCCTACTTGCTGGTTTTCTTCCTTTCTAAATTTTTTTTTAAATTAAATCATTGCTGTGTACATTAATGCAGTCACAGGGTACAATGTGCTGTTTTATATACAATTTGAAATATTTTCATCAAACTGGTTAACATAGCCTTCATGGCATTTTCTTAGATATTATATCAAGACATTTATATTCTACATTTAGTAAGTTTCACATGTACCCTTGTAAGATGCACCATAGGTGTGGTCCCACCAATTACCTGCCTCCACCCAGCCTCCCCCCTCCTTTCCCTACCCCTCCCTTTCCCCCTTCCCCATATTCTTGGGCTATAATTGGGTTATAATTGGGTTATAGCTTTGGAAGAAAAAGTATCCAATGTACTCAGTCTTCTGATTTTTTTAAATCACTTAAACATGTAGAAACTATTCTTAGTCTGCAAACAACACAAAAACAGGGGGTGAGCTGGACTTGATCCATAGGCTATAGTTTGTCAACCCTGGGCTACACTGCAATGTGGCAGTAGAGGTGAAGAGATGTGGATGGATTTGGAATTTATAAGGAGGCACAGCTCATAGAAAGTGATGACTGTGCATGCATGACAGTGAGGAAAACAGAAGAATGGAGGAAGCTTTTTAGTTTTGACCACAGCAACTGATAGAGGAATCCCACCATAGACTCCTGAGAAGTCGTGTGACTTCCCCCTTCAATGGCTCCTCACTGTACCATAAATCGACACACCTGAAACTATGCTTCAAGTCCTACAACCTGGCCACCACGTACATCTCCAACTCTACTGACCTGCACATACCTTCCCTTCCAATTAAGCCCTTTTACCACATTTCCCCATCTGCAAGCTCTTGTTTGTAAACCTCAAATGGCCTTCCCTTCCATTCTCTATGTCCAAATCCCAACCCTTCAGCACAGGCCATGCAAAATGCCACTTGTCCCACAAAGGCTTCTCTGAATCTCCTAGCTGGAGAGACTGAACACTCATCCCTCTGCTTCTGTCTCTGGCACTGCATTTCTCTGTCTCTATTTGTATTTTAGCTGCTAGTATTCATGTCTAAGATCTCTGACTTACATGTGTATGTCTATGCATTCATGTTTTTTTTTCTTTGCCCACTGACAGTCCCTTCCACAATCTACTGGACTGCTTACATTTGGTGAGCCATCAAACTTTCATTGCAAGTTTAAGGAGAGGGGTGTAAAAGTCTGGTCAATGAATGAGAAAACTGTTTTCTTGCTCTGCTAGTTTCTTGCTTCTTCTTTTAAAGGACAGATACTTGAAATAGAAACCACTGACAATTAAAAGTGGTACACAGGCCAGGCACAGTGGCTAACGCCTATAATCCCAGTGAGAGGCCCAGGTGGGTGGATTGCCTGAGCTCACAAGTTCAAGACCAGCCTGAACACAGTGAGATCCCATCTCTAAAAATAGCTGGGCATTGTGGCAGTGCCTGTAGTCCCACGTACTCAGGAGGCTGAGGCAAGAGAATTGCTTGAGCCCAAGAGTTTGAGGTTGTTGTGAGCTATGATGCAATGACACTCTATTAAGGGTGAGAAAGTGAGACTCTGTCTCAAAAATAATAATAATAATAAATAAAGTGATACACAAAGGGAGAAGCAAATAAGTCAAAGTCATCCTTATCACTTTCCTTAAACCTGACCATTAATATAAATTAATTAGATTAATAGATATTATATGAGACATTTATTCTATATTTTAATGTCCTATTGACATCTGCATAATAAAAATGTCTTGTTGAAGCAGCTACCTTCCTCTCACATGTAAGTACCCAAAATGCTCAGGACCTATCTAGGAACCAGCTATTAATTCCACTCACCGAGAGATGTTCCCGACCAGTTGAGTCAGCGACACCAGTGGAAGGTATTTCGTTACTTCTGTTGGTAGTGTCATCAACATCATTTGCTACGGTCCCATAATCTTAAGTTGGAGAAGGGAGAAAGAGAAGGAACATGAAGTTGTCATTAGGTTGTCAACAAACTTGAGGCCAGAGTAAGATCCAGAATGAACCAACACAAATCCCAAAGATTCTAAACCCCTGAACAGCCTGGCTATGGAACAGCATGACCAAGCCACTGCCTCAACCTCACAGTGCTAAGACTTCATTCAATCCAGATCTTTATGTCCTCGTTCTTTTGGTCAGATCCTAAACCTGGTTCAGGGTCTTTTCTCTGCACAGATGAATATACCCATGTATCGATGGCATATTTTAAAAAAATCCATGGTGCAAAACGGCATCAGTCATCTAAGAGTCATAGATTCATAGATGGGGAAGAGTCTTTAGACACTGAGCCTAACTGCCAGTTTTATAGCTGAAGAATATCAGCTGAGGAAAGTTGAATGCCTAGTACAGGGGCCACCTAGCAAGGCGGTGGCTAAGCCCAGACATGGTTCCAGATTTGAAGGAAGAAATACTGATTCCCAGGGCAGGTAAATACATATATTATTTGAGTAAAAGGCAAACCCTTAAGACAAATGTGGAATCAGTGTCATGATGGAACTTGGGTCTATGCATGAACTTTTTTAAAGAGTTCTGAATTTGTCAATATTTCAGTTTCAGAAGTATTATTGGAAAGACCAACATAACATTTAGAATTATAAAGCTTGGGTCTCATTTCATCAATTCTCAAATGCAGGTGCTTCCTTCTGGATCAATTTTAATCTACATGAATCAGGATGGAATGATGATTGATTTTTATTTGAGGGTAGTCAAAAGTTTTTATTACTAATATCACATATGAAAGGTTCCAGAAAACTTTCAGAAAACTTACTGCAGACAATGTTGTTTATAGTGTTTGTATTTTAATTCTAAATAGTTATAGTGTCTTCGATTTCCATCTCGAGGAAGCTACCTCATTATCTCAGCCCTGGCTAAACTTCTCTAGGTAGACTCACATTGTATTGGCCTCGGGGCATCCAATTTAAATTGTATTTTTATTAGCAGAATGTTCCTTTCTGCATAAACAGTAACAGAAAAAACATCTATTTTCTGTTTGCTGTTTCATTCTTCATGCCAAAAATCAGGTTCTCATAATTTTTTTTATGAATATCTTAAAACTTACTGATTTCAAACACTGACAGATATAATTAATTTGTTTATTTTTCCCTCTTCAGGTTAGAGCCAACCAATCATGCAAAATGTAAATCATTGAAGTGTCTACAATTTAATAGATCCAAGTGAGATCTGAAGCCAATGGGAAAGTGACATTCAAAAAGGGTTCTAAAACCCAATTTTAAAATGTAAAATCATAATTCAAACACATTATGCTGAGATAGAATTTGAGATAGGTTTGAATTGTGATTTATACATAATTCCTGACCAAAACACAAATCATATGCATAAAATCAACCAAACAAAATTATGGAAGAAATATGGGTTAATGTACATAAGCAGGAAAAGACAATATAAATTTCTTCCCCAGTTAAAAGGACCTCAAGTTAAATACACACACATATAAGCCTACAAACAGAATACTATGTACATTAATGCACTTCTGGGGTACAGTGTGGGGTTCAAACAGAATCATTTTATAGAAAAAAATAAAAGGTGAGTAAGTTCATATATATACAAAATCAAAGAATGGAATATTTTATAGAATATGTAAATATATTTTAATTGATCTGACTTTCAATCATTCTTAAATTTCAAGCCACATGTCGAAATGTAGCCTGCCACTTCCCCACTCAGTGGCTTCCTGATCATGAAAGCAGTCTGAAAATCAAAGACGGGCTTTCCCACCTTGTAAAATGGCCTTGGTATTGGAACA
This sequence comes from Galagoides demidoff, assembly GCA_963574575.1. Classification (NCBI taxonomy): domain Eukaryota; kingdom Metazoa; phylum Chordata; class Mammalia; order Primates; family Galagidae; genus Galagoides; species Galagoides demidoff. The sequence goes on from CAUYQV010194810.1 coordinate 10,180, forward strand.
AAATAGCTAAGGAGATGTGAGCTATTCTGTTAAAAGCTAATACAGTGGACCTTTGGTTCTTTCCTTTTGCATTCCCAAGAGAGCTTCATTTTGTTCAAGGGGGTTAAGCCTATCCACCTCAGGGAAAGCAGACCTCAAGTCCGGGGTGGGCTAGTTAGTCGAGGGTAATGCCTCCCTCTTATCAATAATGAAGGCAAGAAGGGACTATGACCCGATGGGGTCCTGAATCTGATACAAACAGGGCTTGGTTGAGGTTTGGGGGAAAGTTCTCTTCTGGAACACCTTTAGAAGCTCTCCCCTTTTCTCATCAATGTGAATGGCGGCAGCCTCTCTGCTGACATCCTTTTCTAACCATAGGGGAATCGGCCTTCACTGAAGCTAGCAAAATGGGCAAGAGAGTATAGAGACAAAGAGAATTGGGGTTCCTGATGACAGGGTTAAGTGGCTGGTTTAACCAACCCTAGAGCAAGCTGTTAACTTCCAGGTTTCTCAAAGCCAAACTTCTTCATTGCACAAGAAACATAATTTTGAATTGGGTTTACTGTCACAGCCAGAAACTGATATACTTCCCTTTTCTTGGTAGTCATGGCTTTTAAACAGGTAATTAGTTCCCAATTATGGAAACAAAATGTCTGTTACAGCCAGCAAAATGGATTTACTACTTCCAAGAACAGAACATGAGAAAGAAAGTGCTATTTACAGGCATTGCAAATGTCAAGGGGATCTGGCCGTCGATACTGAATGATTTTTGAAATATTGTTTTGGACTATGTAATGCTCAAAGTGGATATATTTATCTGAGCTTAGCAGTCTTCTTTTAGTTGATTTATTACATAATACGCAAGCATTTAGAAAAAATACGGTGTAAAGGAAACAATGATAGCTACCTTCATAAATTACATCAGGATAATTCGGGTTTGCACCTAAAAAGCAAAACACAGAAAAGATTTGTAAGCATGAATTTGGTGCCAAGTAAAATAAGCTAAATAGACACACACTGAAGGTTTTTATAATTGAATAGACAGTTTTTAGGATATGGTAAATAAATCCAACGTTCTTGCTTTGTTGCACCTTAAATCTACTCCCTACCCCAGTCCCCCAACTTCCATCCCTCCAAAAAGAAAAAAAAAAAAAGACTAAAGAGAACTTATGAATCACTTTGGAAAAACTTCAGCAATCAGTGAACTATGACTATTTCTTTTTTTCTTTTTTCTACTGTTTCTATTATATAGTTGACCATTTTCATTGCAATTTGGGGGTATTTTTTATTCCAGAGACAGATAATTTTCATACTACTTTTGCTATTCTCTTCCTGCCTTGGGGGTTACTGTCAAACTCCACATAGCAGGGCCATCGCATTCAGGAGCATATTATTAACCATCCTACATGATGTTATCTAGACCAAAGTTTGACCCTCCATTCAGTCTTTGGGGGGGGTTCTAGTCCTTAGTGTGAAGAAATTCTTTTTATGTCCTAATACAACACAGAAATTGTACTTCCCATATTGAAAACAATTATATATAAAAGGTTAGAAATAAATATTATGTCAGAGAGAAATGCAAAAGTGTACCAACTTAATTTTGTTGGATGGCTCTGCAGACTGAAATGATCCGAATATTCTGCTTTAAGGTATTCCCACGAGACTCGCCAGAAACATTTAAAAAAATTTAAAAAACTCAGCATCAACAAAAACTGGTGACAAAACATTCGCTCCTTATTCTCCAATCAGAGCTAACTAGGTCTCCACATGAAAGTCGACTTGGAAATAAAATTAAATTTTGTTATAACATTTAAATGATTGCAAAATGAAATTCCAAAGCTATTTCCTATGCTTTTAGTCCTCACTTGCCATGTGAAACAGTAAAACTTGCAAACCATAAAGCTTACTCAGTTTTCATTTCACTTCTGAACCCTTAGCAGGAAAATGCCATTAAAATAGAGTGAAACGAGCCAATTTTCTGTTCGTGCATTCCCCAGTGAATAATCAAGATTAGTCTAAATGAAGAACCAAATAAAAGTGGCCCCAATGTTCAGATTAGAATGCTAATACATTTCAACTAGAAAAGTATCTATTTTAGCAGGGAACAAATGAAACGAATGGCTGTGTACTTCAATTCAGGGACACAGCAAGTCGCTGTGTAATCCACACTTGGCGCAAAGGGGTGGGTGGGGGTTGCCTTTCATATTACAATCCATGTGAATGGCACCACCCAAAATGGTGCAGTGCACAACCTGGGCAGCCACCTGTGATGGCGCTGTACCAATTCATGCAAAGTCATTGATGCCAATATCTTTCAGTTGTATTTTGAGGAGCTTCACTATCCCAAATACCATTTAAAAGTAGTTTTGAGTTATGATATGTCGATATGTTAATATGTATTATCAGAAATATTTGTAGCTGTTAGGACAGCCTGAGAAGAAACTTGAGAGCTGCCCTGCAGTTTAAGGGGTTAATTCAGTGAATAAAGCGGCAGGAAGCCCCAGTGGTAGCCCATCCAATGTCACTTGCAGGGCACTCACTTGTTCTCTGAAGTCCTTTCCCTTTGCAAAAGCCTTAGACCAATAGTGTCCCCTTCACCATGGGGATGTACTACACCTGCTGAAGGAAAGGTTCTGTAACTCCAAGAGAGCAAAGCACTCTTTGAACTACTCGGTAATTTATGATTTTAGAAGATCTCACTCTGCCCTCTTCTCTCCAGGTCCCTCCATACAGTCTGAGAGTTCTAACTTCAGCCTTCAACATCAGTATAAACATATATTTGTCAGGCAGGAAGGTATAACCTACAGTATTTCACAATTCATTTACTTGATATATAACATTTAAATATTTGGATATAAGTATGTGAACTTCAATTTGTACTAGGGTGACCTAGTGACCTTTGGTCCCTAGATTGCCTAGGACCGAAGAGATTCATTTCTGAGACACTGGACTTCAAGAGTTTTTTTTCTGTATTTTTAAAATGTTTTTTGTTACAAATTAATATTAGGGTATAGATGTTTAGGTTACACTGTTTTCGATTCTAAGGTGAAGTTCAAGTTATAGTTGAGCCCTTCCCCCAGGGGGCGTGCTGAACACCCTCACTTTGTGTGCCTTACGTGAGATCCCCCCAATTGCCCTCCCTCTAAGATTTAAAACTAGGGCACTCACAGTCAAGCCTTCCTGTTTTCCCAGGACTGAGGGTTTCCCTAAATATGGGACTTCCCAGCTTAATCTGGGAGGAGCTGGTCACCCTGAATTATCCTCATGCCTTCATGGACACCTATATGTGTAAGAGAAGTGTCTACATTCACCACCACTTTCATGCCTCCAATTCCATAAGAATGTAAAAAGACTGAAGATTCAGAGCCAGATTCTTCTCAACCACACGTTAAAAAATGTACAGGTTTAATCAGTGACTATGAAAAACGTGCAGGTTTAATCCGCCTCATCACAGACAGAGAACACCCAAACACACCACCCACACAAAGCCCCTAAGAATATCCAAGAATGTCAAATCAATCCCATGTAGCAAATGCCAGGGATGGAAAAATGAGCTTCAGGGTGGGATCAAAACCAAATAGGTTAGGCCTATAATCTCAAAAACAGGGCATTTTCCAGACTTACAATTCAGATCAGGGCATGCCTTTCTTACCAAGTGCACCAACAAAGCTATTAGGCCAGAGCTAAACTTTCTGAAAAGCACCGTTTTCTCCTAACTTCATTTTTCCAGATGTATGAGAAATACTGTCACTTTACTTTTGTTGTCAGGAATAGCCAAATTTAGTGTAAGATTATGAAACTCACAGAAAGACAACGTGGGAGGAACAATAACAGGTTTTTTTCCCCCTCACAAACTGTGCTATGTCTGACAAGGGTCTACTCACCACCACAAATGCCAGTCAGTATAAAAGGTTTAGGAAGACTGGCACAGAGGAGCATGCACAAATCTAGAGTTTAAGAAAAACAAGGGCCACAAGACTCTACTTGACCCCAGCCCATCAAGTATTTTCCTGCTAGTAACTTTCCAGTCAAGCAAAACCTCCCGTGACATTTACACTCCAACCACGAGGTAATTATTAACATCACTGTCAATGCAGACCAAAAAAAAAAAAAAGTACCACTTCCTTCTGAGATGTCTAGCAATGGTCAAATTTTAAATGTATTTCTCCATGTTTAAGTCTAAGTTCTAACTAGTTTCTTTTACAGAGTGTAAATACATTTGTTTATATACCATTACATACTGTTCTGAGCTAAAGTTAGGAAGACTTGCTGAAGACATTGAGAACCAAAAGGACGATGAGGAAGGACAAACATTTTTTCTATGGGGGGAAAAAAATCCAAGAGAAAGAGAATGAATAGAAGATAGAGGAGCAGCATTGTGCCTGTGCCATGCCCTGGTAGGGAGCATTATTATGCTTTCTTAAATGCTGCCCTAGTAGCTCTCATCAAATCAGAACTCTCAGATTTCAGTAGCAAGAGATGGTATCAAGCTGTAAAGGTGGGAATCTGTGGCATAAAGTATGGCAATCTGGGAACTCCATTCACCCCACAGGTGCTCCAAATTATTGGAGACTGACAGACCCCTCCACAGCTCACTCAAGGGTAGGGGTGAAACTCCTCCCCAGCTGGAAGAAGATGAGGGCCCACCCAGGACCAAGGTCTGCTGACAGCTGCTCTGTCATGAGATTTGGGCATCCTGTGGTCCACACGACATGCACTTCTACCTTGTTCTTGACCTAAGGAATGTTAGAAAGGGAGGAGCCAGTCCAGAGCACAGCCTGAAGTATCCCTACTGAAAAGGACAGAGGTGACTGGATCCTGGCCATGGCCACCCTCATGACCGGACCCACAGTGAGCAGGTGAGGTCCAACCTCCAAGGGAGGAGCCCTTAGCACGTTTAGGCTTCAACACAGGAAAGACAGAATCACATTTTTCTTTTCTTTTCTCAACAGCATGAACTTCGAGCACTTCCTAGTGCTTTTAATTCCATTCTCAAAATACCTAAAGTGGGGCCTTTTGATTTCACCCTTCTCATCTCATGTATAGCTCATGAGTGGATCTTACGACTTTATGTAAATCTCTGTGAGTAAATCTTCATGACTTTTTAACTGCAAGACTCTACAGTTAAAGGAAAAATGTGCTTGCAGAATAAAAAAATAAATTGTGGGAAGAGAAGAAGCCTGACAGTACGGTTCATTTTCCATTCTGCTACCAAGATAAAAATAATGGGGAGGCCAGAAAGACACATCTGTTTCCTTCCTTTCAGCTTTTAGTTTCTCTCTAATGCTCTTAAAAGTATATATATATATATAGGAAAGAAAGAAAGAAAAGACTTTTCTTTCGATTCTATTTGCAGACCCTGTTGAGAGTGATCTTGAAAAATATCTCAGCCCATTCCATATGATAAAGCAATAGCAAAAGATCTGCTCTGCTAAACCGCCCTTGCTTTGCCTAGAGTGTTTTCTACCACAAAAGGGTCAGTCTTTTGATGTTCAGGTCCATCTCCTCTTTCCTTTGGGAACAGCAGGCTGAACTCAGGGCCCCCAAACACTGGGGATTCGGATGTCTGGGTTTCACTTCTCCATGAACCACTAATTTGCTATGCAGCCTTGGGAGTTTCTTTGCTTTTTCTGTAACAAAGGAGTCTTCCCTAAGACGGAGAGGATAATAGCCTTGGCTTTGGCAACTCCACCGGAGCTTCGGGAAGCATAATTAATTAACATTAGTACTCTTGAGATATAAAGAGCTATTTAAGTATAAATCTTAATTATCATGATTATTATGAATCTATGGCCAAACCGTGCTCTCCTCAGTTATTTAAGGAAGAAAAGCGGGTAGAACTTTCTTTCCTTTTACCTCCCCTACCCAGGACGAGAAAGGGGTCCTGACAAATGGCCTGAGGAACAAACAGGGTGAAGCCAGAGGGGTTTTATGCTTTCTTAATGTGTAACATTTGGAGAAATGTCCTCTCTCTACATTCTTCGGCCTAACTACACCAAATCTAAATCCGCCAGTGTGGGGCGATTCTAAGCACTGCAGAGAGCTCTAGTTCATCCAGACGTCATGAATCTTTGGATTAAACAGTAGGAAAGTTGTAGCTGTGGGAAAAGCTCTTCCAATATTTATAGTTTGTTCCTGACGTGCATTTCGCATAGGAGACAAGCACTCCTGAATTAGGAAGCATAAGTCACTAACTCCCACTGCTTGTGTGAATGAGCATTCTTGAGCTGTGACATTCTTCCTGAATGAGTGGGCCACAGAGACACTCTTTATGCTCTGCCTAAAGAATGGTAAGCTTTTAAAACAAGGGTATTTTATCACCCAATGCTCCGGCTAGGTTTGCTCCAAGCCTGAAGCATTAAATCCCTTGGGAAATGACTTTGATAAGAGAATCTGTTGTTAATCAATGTGTTCATATTTATAGAAATAATCTGACTGACCTTCAAAATTCACGGATCTTGTGCTATCTGATCAGAAGATGCTAACACGGGCTCTAGGTTCCTTCCACATAATAAATCATAAGTAATCTCTCTGCCATTCATTTCTGCTTCAAAGTCTGCTTAAAAAGAAACCCTCATCACTTCTACTCACCACTCAGCTTCTACGCTCACTTTCCTATTCACGAAAGGTCTTTGCTATATGTAGGATTGAATTCCAATGACAGCCACACAATGGATCAATTTCATCTTACACAAGTCTTTATTTTTGGCCTGTAAGCTAAATAGGATACATGAGAATCTTTGGAGAATCCTCAGATAACCCCCTCCTTGGTATGTGTGTCCTTGCAACTGCTGTCTCTACTTTTTATTTCCTCTCTCAAGCCTTCTGAAGCCATCTATTGAATTCATCCTACTTCTTGCCAAACTCAATTAGAGGACATCTCTGTATACCATTTATTCTATTATCGTATGACTACGTGATATCCTCAGAGAGCATCAAGTGAGGTCAGCTTGATAGATGCCTATCCAGGTCTGCCAGTGGCTCCCCCAGGTCCTGTGGGGCATCCTCATGACTCAAAGTGTGGTCCAGGACCAGTAACATCCCTATAATCTGGGCTCCTGCTAGAAATGCATCATCTCAGGTTCTCTTCTGGGTCCACTGAATCATAGTCTACATTTTAAGAGTTCCCAAGAGTTTTACATGTACATTAAAGTTTGGGAGCCCTGATTGACAACTCACTAAGAAGTTTTACCAGAGTCCAAAAATCCCAGTGGGTGTAAGGATGACAATTTTTCAATGAAACATAAAAGTAAAAGCTATATTACCAAATATTGAGGCAGGCTATCTCTGACCTGCAAAGAAAAGGGCAAAGGGCAAAAGATGGGTTTTATTCCCAAAGGCATCCCCTGGGCCCCATTCCGAAGGAGAAGGGGGAAGAGAAAGAGTTCAGACAGCAGAGAGACGTTTACCCACCTTCTCTAAAACCGAACCTTGAGGAAGCTCGCAACATAATATAGCAGAGTCCCAAGGTCCATTTTCTGAGCAAACCCGAGCATCCAAATAAGAGGGCAAAGCTGGTGTAAGATAAAGCATTTCTGGGTGCAGTTTGTCCCTCCCTAATGGCTACAAAGTATAAATACAAAGGGAAGTGAGGAGCATGCACCCCCTTTCTGGTATCTCCAAGCCTGTCCAGGAAGAGAGCAACGCTGAGCACCTGCCGACTGAGCGGACACCGCAGAGATGCTCAGCTCCACAGCAACCATCTAAGTAGGTGCTAGATCCCTGCATTTTATAGAGAAGGAAAGTCGCACAACACACTCCCAGGTGTGAAGAAAATTACTCAAAGCCACATAGGTCGTGGGGGATGGAACTCAGATCTAAAATTAAATCAGAGTAGATTCCAAAATCCAAATCTTTCCCACTACATCAGAACTTCCCTTCAAATAATGCAGAGAGTGGGGACTAACTGTGCGTAAGAGTCCAAGTTCAAACATCAGCTCTGAATGAGTCATTTGGACTGAGAGCAAGTAACGGGAGTTTATCTCATTAAAAAGTAAAATCTTAGCAGTTCCACCTATTCCATGTAAGTCTCTATTCAGCGGCTTCTGCAGAAAAGAAAACATTCTAAGGGGTGCCTTTATTCTTCATTTTCTGTGATTTCTGCATATCTTCAGCCAGGTCCTGCCTAGCACCAGGCCAGGGATACCTCTGGGAATTGGAAGCTGGCTGATGCCTTTAAGCCAGGATGAAGGCAAACTTGAAACAGGAGCAAAGGGCTGGAATAAAAGGCCAAGTTTTTCTCCATCTTTCCTCATTTTATCAGCAGTCAGGGTATTCTTTACAAGGAGAAGGGCTGAGCTTTACTACCCAGTCCTGTACCTCACTTCTGTCCCCTTCCTACGAAGTAGGATCCATACAGTCTGGAGCTTTGTAACTCACTATAAGGGACAGCCCAGCACCCTGTGTTTCTCCTACATTCAGAGAGAGCTCACGCATTTTTCAACATCCTCAGATTCTAGCATAACAGGATGTTGAATGAGATTCTTCCTATCTTGGTAACTGACACCAAAGTGAATGGGAGGCACTCAGCGGTGGGATTCACAAAAGAACTGGCTGAGAACTGGACCTGTGTCCTTCAAAATACCTCATTCACTATGAGACTTTATGAGGTTCCCAGGAAGAGAGAGCGAGGAAAGACTTAGAAGGAACCCCATCAAAGGGATTCTATGGAGCCACTCTGAGAGCTTGAGCCATGTTCCCTACAGGAGGAAGGCTCAGAGGACAAAGCCTGACTCCTGCCCTGCAAAGGGCAAGCACCCTGCAGCAACAGGGGAGACAGCTGGCATGTGGCTCGACCTTACACCCAGAGGACAAGGGATCATGAGTGTCCCCTATGGACCAGATGAGTCTGTGTTGGGAGTCTTAGGTCCTGGTAACAGGGCCCCTTGGGGAGGCAGAGGGACTCCCCCCAACAACACAAAGCTCCTTCCTGGAGAAAGAAGTTGTTTCCACCAGCCCCAGTAGAGGTATGTTTGTTCTCGTTATGAGAACAGCAGAGAAAGGAATCTCCAAGAAGGTACTCACAAAGGTATCCAGGAAAGACAGATCAAGCATCAGCACTGAATGAGCATTCCCATGTCCCAAGAGCACAAAGCCATTAGCAAGCAAACTTCCCTGACACTTCTCAACCCCATTCCCTGCCACCCGGGCAGCAGAGGGGCTGAAACATTGGCAAATTCCAGCCTCCAGCCCATTATGCCAGCCTGAACTTGGTCAGGAGGTCAAGTCCAGAGTTTCAATTCCTAGCTCAGATGAGCCATACTATTTCTCAATTGAGCTTCTGACTGCAGTCTCAGATGACCAAAAGATTATTACTCAGTCGTGAGCAAAAAAATGACACAGCTGAGTTCTCCTCTAAGGCAGTGAGGCTCACCTTGGTTACTCACTGGAAACACTGGGAAATCTCAAAACCAAGAACTGCCAAAACCTAAATCAATCTCATCCTGGAGCCACTGAATCAGACTTGCTAATGGCAGGTACCAGAATGTGTATTAAAAATGTAATCAAATAAAATAATAATGAAAAATCTCCAGTTGATTCTAATGTGCAATGAAATGCTAGAAGCTACTCGTCTGGGAGCCCAGGAAGACGACTGTGAGTGAGTCCATTGTAAAGGGACAATGGAAAAGAAAAATAAAATAAGACCGCTGCATTTGATTGTCACAAGTCACGCTTTGCAGTGTGCTGGAAGATACACACTACAGTTCTCTCGATTTCATTCTGAAGAAAGCTGCTTTAAACAGAACCCCAGGCTAACCAACACTGAGTTAAGTTCTTAAATGTGGGATCCAAAATGATCAATTTAAGGTCTGGAGTCTGGGAAAGTCCTTTCTCTCTTTCTTAGCAACTGGCCAGGTTTCCAGTGATCAACAGATGGGGAAGGCATTGGCTTGGTGTCGGGGGTCCTGCTGACATGGAAAGCTCTGATAGTACTTGTCCTTCCACGGTAGTGCCCTCGATGGGACAGTCGTGGAGTCTGCAGGGCCCCAGCTCTCTCAGAAAACATCACACAGGGGTCTCAGTTTGCTTGACCTCTCTCCTTTAATACCTGCCTCCATTCTCACACCTTATGAAAGGCACTGCCTTGGCCTGGACTGATGCTAGATCAAGCTCAGCCTTCCTCCAAGTGGAAAGCAGAGGTCTGCCAAGCTGTCCCAGTGTTCTCATGAGGTAGTAAATGTTATCAGGAACCATTATGTCTGATCAGTCCACCCTCCTCCATCCTCACCAGTTTTGTTTTAGAGACTTCTGATTTACCGTTTTATTATTCTTGCTTCCATTTCTTTCAATATTCTTCATTCTCTGTTTTCAAAAACGAGTTCCTAAGCCAAGTGGCCATCCCATGAAAATCTTGGTTCTAAGCTGAGTAAGACACGCACACTCTAAGGGACCCCAGAGCTGCCACACTGATTCTTCTGGCTTTGTGTGAAAAGGCAACCAGCGTCAGGAGACCCCAGGCTGCCTGCTTCCTTGTAAGCCAGGACAGGAAACTTGCAATGTTAAAAAAAAAAAAAAAAAAGGAGGAACTCATCAAAACAACTGGGGGTAAAAGTGGAACTTTTATCAAAAATATTTGTGAGAGCCAAACTTCTTCATCAATTACTACATGATGACAGCAGAAATATTGCTGGAACATAAGGCCAAACTTGTTCTTAACATGCAATGTATCTGTAGGTCAGCATTTTTTTCTTCTTCTTTTGCTATTTGTTTATTTTTCTTTAGTTTTAAAGGCAGACAAGAAAGAAAAGAAGTGATTCTAAGAAAGGTCATTATCTGTATGCTATGGCTGTGAATCTCATAAATACCCACAAAGATCCTCCCTCCAAGGCAAGTGAGACCAACATCTACTTGGTCACACTGGTTTACGGCCCAGTAGGGTAATTTACATCCACCTTCGCCCTGGGCCAAGTCTCCTTCATTTCCACTTTCATCTATTATTCCTTACATGGATGGTATTTGAGTAAATAGTCAAAGGGAAAAAGAAATCCTTCTTGTCTAAAGGCAAATGTGTACTTTAAAGACAATAAAAATGAATAAATGAACAAGAGAAGAAGAGAGGAAAAATCCATCTCTATAAAATTTAGTTTAATTTTTATTTTATATAAAAATAAATTATGCCTTTTAAAGGGAACGTTTGAGAGATTCCAGGTTATTCTTACACCAGACAATAATTTTTTCCCATCACTAAGTTAAAATGAACAGAGACATCAATAAAAATGAGGACACGTGATACTAGGAGTGCAGCTCTCCTAGATATTAGTGCTGTATAGAAATGTTCAAAAGAAAATACATCAAAATGTGGAGAAAAGGGAACACTTCTACATTGCTGGTGGGAGTGCAAATTAATACGTTCCTTTTGGAAAGTCATCTGGTGAATTTTCCGTAACAGAAAGTAAATAGCAGAAACGAAAACTGATACAACGTAGGAGATCTTTGT
>CAUYQV010194811.1:0-27040 GCA_963574575.1 Galagoides demidoff
GTAGGGATATATTTTAATTATAAATTCAATTTCAACTACAATTTAAATATAGGACTTTAAATAGTTTATACATTTGTTTCAAATACAGTAGAACCTCTGTAAGTTGACTACCCAAGGGACTGTAACAAACTGGTCAACATACAGAGGGGTCAAAATAAGGAGCTAGGCCTGCTGTACTGATAGGTCTGTAGTGTATGTCTGGTCTGTGAAAATTAGGTCAGTTTAAGGAAGTGGTCAGTCTAGGGAGATGGTCAGCTATGGAGGTTCTACCGTATTATGTTTTTCTCTCATTTCAGTACTAATAATCTATATTTTTCAAGAAATTTGTCTATTTTATCTAAATTGTCATATTTATTATCATGAAGTTATTCAAAGTATTTTCTTATTGCTTTTTCTGTGTCTAGAGTACCTGTAGTGATGTCTCTTTTTTCATTATTGGTATCAAGAAGTTATGCATTCTCTGTATTTTGATCAATCTGGGTAGAGATTTTATCAGGTTTATTTATGTTTTCATAAAACCAGTTTTTAGCTTCACTTAATTTCTTTTTGGTCCTCAATTTTCAATTTTATTGATTTTTGCTTTGAAAAATATTTTCTTATTCATTCAGGCTAAGTTGGCTCTTGTTTTCTCAGTTTCTTGAGAACCTAAGGAACTTTAGTTTATTTAAAAATTTCTTTTTTTTTGGCCAGGGCTGGATTTGAACCCACCATCTCTGGCATATGGGCCAGTGCCCTACTCCTTTGAGCCACAGATGATGCCCAGAATTTTTTTCCTAATTTAAGCCTTTAATGCTATAAAGTTTTCTTTAAACTTTATAATTTATAGCCAAAATTAGTGTAAGGGTTGGCAGGAATAGATAAATTTTAATATGTTTTACAATTATTTTATAATTGTAGCTTCACGGGTGGCATCTGTGGCTTAAAGGAGTAGGGTGCTGGTCCCATATACCGGAGGTGGCAGGTTCAAACCTGGCCCCAGCCAAAATCTGCCAAAAAAAAAAATAATAATAATAATTGTAGCTTCACGTGAAGTTGTAAAAATAATGCAAAGGGATTCCATGTGTTTTTTACACAGTTTCTCCTAAAGGTAGTATGTTTCAAAACCAGAGTACAGTATCACAAACAGAGTATTGACATTGAGACAACAACACATAGAATATTCCATTCCATCTTTTTAGAATATTTTAAATTGCCCATTTGATTTCCTTCTTTGCTATGCAAATCATGGATTTCATTTTCAGTCATGGTCATGTGTCCTTTTGGATTAATTGGCCCATTTCATCTAAGTTGTTAAATTTGTATATAAGAGATAGTTTGCAGTGTTCCCTTATGTCCTTTTGAAATCTGTGGGGACTGGACTGATAGCCGCCTATTACTTTTGGTAGGGGCAATTTGTTACTTATCTGTTTTTTTCTTTGTCTGGCTGGAAACTTGCCAATTTTATCAATATTTTCAATTAACCATTTCCTTTGTTTTACCCCTTTCTCTGTCGTGTGTCATTAGTACTTCTTTTCTTTTGCTTCCTTTGGGTACATTTTGCTTTTCTGTATCTGGGTTAAAGTGGGAGCTTAGATTACTGACTTAAGACATTTCTCTTTTCTAAAGCAAACATAGTGATGTAATGCCCTCTCAACACTGCTTTAGCACTTCATTATAAATTTTATTATGTTCATTTTTCATTCAACTTAATGTATTTTTTATTCTATGTAAGACTTCCTCTTTAACCCAGGGACTATATACAAGTATGTTGTTTAGTTTCTTGGTATGCTGAGATGTTCCTTTTATCTTTTATTTATTTATTATTGAGACACTGTCTCACTCTGTTGCCTGGGCTAGAGGGCAGTGGCATCATCATAGCTTACTGTAACCTCAAACGTAGCTGAGACTATAGGTACGTGTCACCATGCCCACCTAACTTTTTAAAAACAGTTTTTGTAGAGATGGGGGTCTTGCTATGCTGCTTAGCATGGCCTTGAACTCTCAGCCTCAAGTGATCCTCCCATCTTGGCCTCCCAAAGTGCTAGGATTATAGGTGTTAGTTGCCATGTCTGGCCAGGTTTTGGTTTATGATTTTTGGTTTGATTCAACTGGGAACAGAGAACATACGTGTGATTTTGCTTTAAAATTTGGTGAGGCTTTTTTTTTTTGAGACAGAGAATCACTATGTTCCCTTGGTAAAGTACTATGGCATCACAGCTTACAGCGACCTCAAACTCTGGGGCTTAAGCAATTCTCTTGCCTCAGCCTCTCAAGTAGCTGTGACTACAAGTGCTCACCACAATGCCCGGCTATTTTTTTGTTGCAGTTGTCATTGTTTAGCAGGCCTGGGCTGGGTTTGAACCCTCCAGCCTGAGTATTAGTGGCCAGTGCCTTAGCTGCTGAGTTATGAGCACCAAGCCAGGTTTGTTATTTTAATGGCCCAGGACATAGTCACATTTATGTACTGTGAGTATTTAAAAAGAATGCGTATGCTGCTATTTTTTTTTGGTGGGGGAGGGGAGGGAAGAGTGTTTTTTAAATGTCAATTAGATTCTGTCAGTTGATGGTTTTGTTGAGCTCATTTACATCCTTGCTGATATTTTGTCTGGTTGTCTATTAACTGTATGTGTATTTATATATGTCTATTTCAAATGTCAATATCTTACCAGCTTAAGTAAAGTGAAGAAATCTTATTTCCCTTTACATCCCTTTATGGTCCCCTTAATGTAATTTCCTTAAATGTGTGTATTTCCTCCAGATAAATTTAGAATGGCACCAGACATTATTATATGCATATCTTTGCTTCAATTATCAAACATGACTGAGGAAACTCATGAGGAGAAGAAATATACAGGATTTCCCCAGATTTGTACTTGCTAGTTGTTCTTCCTCCCTCCTGTTCCACGATTCATTTCTTCATCATTTCCTTTCTATTTTTAAAACTTCCATCAGCCATTCTTTTAGGAGTTTTTTTGACAAGTTCTTTCATTTTTTTTAAAAAAATATCTAGAATGTCTTTATTTCCCCCTCTTTTCTTAGGAATAGTTTTTGTTGGATACAAGATTCTGTGTTAACAGTTTTTCCCCCCAAGCACTTCAAATGTTATGCCTTTTGAGTTTCTTTTTGTAAAAAGAAATAATGCTGTCATTCAGACTCTTTTTCTCTGGTAGGTAAAATATAATTTATAACTTATTGTTTTCAAGATCTTTCTTTGTACTTTCAGAAGTTAGACTGTGTTATGTCTTTGTTTTTTTTTTTTTCACATTTCTGTTCAAGTCTCTTGCCCACAAACAAATGTTTTATTCTTATTGATTAGTTTGAATTATCTGTGGATCCTAGTTATCAGACCATTGTCAGAAACATAACCTGGAAATTCTCCCATTCTGAAGGCTGTCTGTTTGCTTTATTTACTGTGCTCTGGGCTGTGCAGAAGCTTTATAGTTTGGTCAGATCCCAGTAATATATTTTTGGTTTTGCTTCCATTGCCATTGGGGTCCTTCTCATAAAATATTTTCTCAGGCCATTTTTTTCAAGCATTTTCCCAAAGCAATCTACAGATTTAATGCTATTCCTATTAAAGCTCCAATGTTATCCTTTAAAGATCTTGAAAAAATAGTACTTCAATTTATATGGAATCAGAAAAAACCTCAAAGAGCCAATACATCACTCAGAAATAAAAACAAATCAGGAGGCATCACGTTACCAGACATCAGGTTATACGATAAATCTATAGTAGTCAAAACAGCATGGTTCTGGCACAAAAATAGAGAGGTAGATTTATGGAACAGAATAGAGAACCAAAAGATGAACCCAGCTACTTATCGTCATTTATCTTTGATAAGCCTAGCAAAAGCATTCAGTGGGGGGAAAGACTCCCTATTTAGCAAATGGTGCTGGGTGTGCTGGCGGGCAACCTGTAGAAGACTGAAACTGGACCCCCACCTTTCACCATTAACTAAAACCAATTCTCACTGGATGAAAGATTTAAACTTGGGACACAAAACTATAAAAATACTAGAAGAGAGTCCCTCAGGTTCTTGAGAAAGCGTTCACTGTTTCCTGTCTGTTTTCTCTCTTGTTCTGATTGGGGAGCTTCAGTTTTTCTGTCTTTAAGTTCACTGGTTTGTTTTTCTTTTTTCTCTCTATTCTGCAGTTGAGAGCATCATTGAATTGTTTTCTTTTTTACAAATTTGGGTTATTATATTTGTTGGTTCGAACATTTCCATTTGGTTCCATTTTAGTGTCTTCTATCTCTTTGCTGAGACTTGTTATTTTTAATTTGCTTTAAGCTTGCTCATAACAGCCGCGGTAAACTCTTCTGTTGGATAATTCCACTTCCTCTGTCATCTTGGTGTTAGAGCCTATTGACTATTTTTTCCCTCACTCAGTTTGAAATCTTTCTGTTTTGTAGTATGATGAGTCATTTTTCACAGAAACCTGGACGTTTTGAATATCACGAGACTGTGGATTTTGTTGAAATCTTCCATTTTATCTGGATTTCTCTAGCGTCCTCCTCCAGGGGAAGGGAGGTGGCACCCCCATTCCTGTCAGGTGGGGGCAGAAGTTGAGGGTCCCCATGCAGCCACACAGCTGAGTCTGGCAGGGGCTGCTTGTTCCAGTGAGTTTGGGCGGACTCCCCAGCTCTCCGCTGGTCTCTGCGGACAGCACTGAGGATGGGAGGACATCATTACTGCTCTTCGTGTAACTTCTGCTGACACAGCGTGGGTAGAGTTTTTACCATTGGGCTTGCAGAAATTCCTACTCTGCTTAGGGGCAGTGCACTTCTTATGGAAGTGGGGTGGAAATCAAGCTTCCTCACACTGTACCACTGGCACCGAGGGAGGTGAGGAAGGGTCATTACCACCTGCGGGAACCTCCTCTTGGATATACCCTCCCCAGGGCTCATAGGTGCCTGGTTATAGCCTGGAAAGAGTGGTACTCTCACTCCCACACTTGACCCTCGCTGAGGTAGGTGTGGACGGGGCCATAATTTCTTTCTGTGATGTGTGAGTGGCATAGAGCAGGTAGTGTCTAAAAGTTTCTCCATTCCTAGGCCTGCCCTTTCCTGGACCTCTGGCTAGAGAGAACAGGCTTTTCTGAGGGTTCTTTTGGTCTACACCTGTTGGCATTTCTGTACTGCCAACTTCGTTAGCTTGAAATTGGAATATAGGAAGCAAAATGAAAACCCAGGGGTCCTGGGCCCCAAGGTCCCTGACTATTCTGCAGCCTTCTGTCCACCTTAAAAAGTCTTCTTATGTTTTTTTTCCTTCTTTTTAAACATATAATTCCCAGGGTTTTAATGGAGAAATGGGGAAAAGTATGTCTACTCCATCTTTCCAATAGCAGAAGTCCCTTGAAGCTTGTTTTTAGGCTTTATTAAGGTGAATATAAGCAGACATGAGTCCAGAGTTAGTTTAGACCTCCTGCTAATGTCCAACATTCCTGAAGTTTCTATACAATGCCCAGGTATGACAAGTTCTTCCCACTCTTACTGGTAGAAATGGAAGCTCTTCCCAAAATATACCTGGATTTTGACAACAATAGTAATATTAGCTAAGAATCTCTTTGTTTTAATCTTGATTTTTTTTATTAGTATGGCTTAAGACTTTTTAAATATGAAAACTAAGTGTCTGCTTCTCAATGTCTCTAACTCTTACAGTTGGCTAAGCGTCATCTTATCCTTGAAGGTTTAGGCGAGGATCCCGTTTATCTATTCTTAATGATATCCCTGGAAATTTTGAGGCTGAGGACCTGGGATGTTTCTATTTCTCCCAGCCATTTCTTGACCTGTGCTCCTGCTTCCCCTCAATTCTCACTACTTGCTCACTCTTGGCTTCCCCTCCTGTTGTGCTGGGTTTCTTCTTTACTTCCCTTGTTGGTGGAGACCACTCTCAACCTCTGCTCTCTGAGTACGACTGACTCACAGATGGGGGGAGAGCGTGGGGAGAACGATCTGGCAGAAGTCTGGGTAGAGTGTCTGGGCCTTGTATGAGAGCAGTGGAAATCCATTTCCTCTGCTTGAAAATTCTTGGCTAGGCCCAGCTCTGGGGAATTTTCCCTGGTTTATTCTTCTAATTTGGCCCGAGAGTTCTCCACATTGCTCAGACCTCTCTCCTCGGCCTCCTTTTCTCCTTCCCTGCAGCCCCTTCTTGGTTCCTGCCCGTCTCTCCCGAGGACACATGGGCCTGACCGCCTCATTCGAGTCCCTTTACACCTTGCCCAGAGAGCACCTGCTGCTTTCTCAGTAAATGTGTTCCAGAGGCACGTGGGAACGTGGCATAAGCCTCGGTCTTTGTATAGTGGAGATGTCAGCTCATTATTAACATAGGTCTAGAAACGCTTCTTCTCCTTTGCCATTTGTCTGAAAATACTTGTTTTACTGTCGTATAAACATATTTTTATACAGAAAACCGTGTCACACAGGAGAGAGGATGGCAGGCTGCCTGTGTGGGACGTTTCCCCATCACGTCCTTGTGGGCCCTTCTCCAGCTACACTGTGGTGTGAGGAGAGGGTAGTCAGGGCCACCTGGTATCTTGACCCCAAGGCCGTGCCAAAGAGTGACTTGAAATGAGCCAGAAGTGTCCTCTCACTCTCGGGACAGGAGTGTGGGGATGTCAGCCTCCTCAGAACCCATCGGCAGGGTCCCTGGGGCCACACAACCTCAGGAGGTGGGGTCCTGCATTCAGGGCAGTGGAAATAGGGGGCAGAGATAAACAGCCCCACATGGTGGCACCTGCGAGGGTGGGGCAGATGAGGAAGAGCACACGTGTGTGTTTAGGGATGTGCTTCAGAGACGAGGGACAACGGCAGGAAGGCTCTGCTCAGCCTGGTGGGGGAACTTGGTCCTTCCTTTCCTGGCCTAGAAGGGACGGTGGCTGCTCTTTTACTGGGTGCACACTGGGCCCTGACATCGCGTGAGAAGGAGTTTCGAAACTGTTTCAGCACATTTCCTGTGATGCCCTGACCTCTGGGCCTGGGCTGGGGCAGGCTTGGGGTCTCGCTGGCCCTGGGGGCTGTGGCGGTGATGGTTCTGGAGCAGGTTCCAGCAGTGTTGTCATAGGAGTGTTTGGTACCATAAAGGGAGACAGTGGTGGCCTGTGTGTGGTGGAAGGACACACCTGTGAAGCCCATACAGGACCCCTCGGGGGGGTGGGTAATTCCTGCTTTGTGGAATGGGGGTGACAGCTGGGCAGTATAACTTTTATTAATAATGTGACCCTGATATTCTTCTTTTGGACCTTATTTTTTTTAATTTCAAATTTATATGAAGGTACAAATTTTTAGGTTATATTGTTTTCAATTTTCAGGTAAAGTTCAAGTTGTAGTTGAGCCCTTCACCCAGAGGCTGTGCTGAACACCCTCACCTTGTGTGTATTAGGAGAGATCCTGCCAACTGCCCCCTCTCTCCCGCCCTCCGGTCACCCTCCTCTCCACTCTCCCTTATTAGATTATAGTTGTGTTTTATCATTCATGTTGGACTTTAATTCTAATACCAAATTAGCATGGCCTGAGAAACCATGTGTAATGGGAACTTTTCCACGGCACCGTGGATCCTCAGGTAAGCAATGTGTGTTCCTCTGGCTGCCACTGTTTGAAGATTAGCACTATTCAAAATATGCTCCCCTGGCCCCCAGATATGGGGCCTGTCCTTTTTCAAGGCTGAGGCCTGACGGGAAAGGAAGCTGATGAGGGCTGTCCTGGTAACCATGGACAGTTCTTCCCAAACATGCCTGGGATTCCCATGGAACTCTCACTACGTCCCTAAGGTAAACAGGGAGCAGGTACTTAGTGTGTTGTGTTCTGAGATTGCTGAGCTCTATAAAGACGGGCAGGGGACGACGCTGCTGGACGTGGCTGCTTCTCGGTTTACCTTTAGAACCCTTAGAACGCCTCCCTTGGTGAAGATCACAGAAGTTTGCCCTCCCCTGGAGCCTGCGAGGGGAGTTGGTGCCTGACCCTTTGGCTGGTTCACCAGTGTCGCATTTGGAGAGCCACCATTTTGGTCATTCATCAGTAATGTTGGCAGGAAGTCACCAGTTAGGGCAGGTTTGTACAGTGTCTTGGAAAACACTTGCTGTTTTGTCTCCATTGGAGAAATCCCACAGAAACAGGTAATTCCAGTGGCAGAAAGGGCTAGGTCCCTGGGACTGGCTTTCACAGAAAGCAGTTAGATGACATGGGATCCCTCCGAACTTTTATTTTCTCCTCTCTAAGAGCAGATAAAATAATAGTTTTATTATAAGACCACTGTTCAGATTAGAACACATACACCCCCCTCCATATATTTATATAATGTGTCTAGCCCTGGAAAATTGGCACACAGCTGAACCTTGATACGTAATTCTTATTGTTTATTTTATTGCTGTACAAAAATAGAAGCTGTTTTGGATCGCTGCAAAGGATGCGGTGAATGTGATGTTTGAAAGGAGACGTTTGGAAATTGGACCTCAGTTTGCTCATATTAGATTTTGGATGAATTAAATTTGGAGAGACTAGAACTTGACTTAGTTTTAGACTATTTGAATCTGGAAGCTAAAATGATAATAATATTCATTTCACTCTAGAGGTAACCATCCAGTGAAAACGGCTATGAATAATAAAGAAAAAATGTTACATACATTTTTCTTTTCATTTTTTTGATGAATAGAGTGTGATGCCTCCATAATGATACTTAGTAAATTATAATGCTCCCATTAAATTATAGTCCTGTAGCAAATATTTGTGAATTCAATTATGCTTCTTAGCTTCTAGTCATCCTGCACATTCATCAGAAACTCCTAAAGATGGCAATAGCTCCAAATTTCTATCAGGAAAAAGACATATTGAGTAAAGCTTGGATTGAAAGTCACAATCACTTAATGGGAGGCTCTTCTAAATCCTGTATTAGTTTGGTTACTGCCATGGGGCGGCTCTGGGAGCTCTGTCCCAAGGAAAGTACCTTTTATCCTGTTCCCTCTGACCTGGCCCATTTTTCAGCTGCCCAGGGGGAAGAGGAACAGGTAATTCTCCTCTGCTTCCACATGGAAAGGGCTGTAAAAACAGATCTCAGTTGGGAAAAGGCAGGTTTTAATCTGCTGAGCTCCGGGTTAAGTCTACTAGGAAATCTCAAGGGCAATTATCACTTGGAGAACACAGAATTTAGTTAGTAACAGGAAATATGAGTGTCAGCTGTCAGGGATTCAAGTTTCTTTAGGGGAGAGGTTCTGAATTAAATAGCTTCCCTGAAGAGAGCTAAAAACCCACTACAGACAAAGAAGTCTTCAAAGCAAGGTCAAAGGCAGTGAGCAATAAAGCTCTTTATAAGAGGGCTGCAGAGTGAAATGAAATGAAAGAGGCCATGTGGGAAGAAATAAATTGTCATTACTGATAGAAATATAACCCAGGAAAAAGTCTTGGTCTGAGGTCTTAGGTCAGAAAAGGCAGCAGAGCCCTGGAGCAGTGCAAGCACTGTGGCCTTGGCCTTGAGTTCGGCCAGGTTCAAATCCTCCTTTGCTGCTCACAGGGGTGGCCTCGGGCAAGGTCTGTGTGTGTTGGTGGAAACAATGAGCCTTCTGTGTTCATCTGGGGAGTTACCAACCAGAGAATACCAGAAGCACCTTTCTCGGTATAACGAAAGCAACTAGGATCTCTGGAACCAATGGCCATGCTCTGAATGTTGTTCCTCTACTTATTAGCCACGGGACTTTGGGCAGAAAATTTCATTTCCCTGTACCTCGGTTTCTCCTTCTACAATGGGGAAAACAATAGTGCCTACCAGAACGTGTTGATGTGAAGACGAGTGAACAATATGGTCATCCCCCTGTATCCATGGGAGATGGATTCCCAGATTGCCTACAGCTACCCAAATCCTCAGAAGCTCAAGTCCCTGATGTAGATGATGGAGTCTGCACTTGTAACCTGCACCATCCTACGGTATACTTTCAATCACCTCTGGATTGGTCCTAAGAGCTAAAACAGTGTCCATGCTATGGAAATTGTTGTGTACTGTGCGGTTTGGCCAGGAATAATGACAAGACCACAAAAGACAGCACACCCTCAGTACAGATGCCATTTTCCCCAGATATTTTCAGCTCATGATTAGTTGAGCGACAGATGTGAAACCCACAGATACAGAGAACCAGTTGTAGGTAACATGTACTTAGAGCATGTTACAAATCTGATAATATTATCATATAAGTTTTTATTGTTGTGAGTAGCCATATTATCATTGTGCTCCTGAAGAACTAGACGGTCCTCAGAGAAGACGGTGAAGGGGAGTCACAGAGAAAGGAAGGATGCAGAGCCAGAACCGCTGGCTAGCCCCCTTTCCAGTGAAAGGTCAGCTTGAAAGCGGAGCCAGAGGCCTGCACTTTTCAACATCAACCATCTGATTGTGATACTAAGCTGGGGTTTGAACCCAATTAATATTTGACTGTAGACCCTCCTTCAAAAACATCCATTACTCTACAGTCAAGATAAAGCCTAGATTAACTCCTTGTCTTCAAGATGTGATTTGTTATCATCAAGGTCTACATGGTATTGTAAGCTCTGGCTGTGAACTCCTGTTGGGAATAGTTAACAATCACGTAGCCAGACCACCCCAAGGGAGGGGTCAACTTCTCCTTTATCAAGTGGGGAAAAGGCAGTCCCTGCATCTGCAGAGGAAGAGGCCACGTCAGTTCCTGGCAAGGTGCTCGACCTGTATATTAGGCGTGAAAACCTCTCACCAGTATCTGGCTCTCCCAACAGTCAGATGCATGGGAGAAATGAGCTCTGCCACCCTGCAGTTCACTGCGGCCTTGTGATTGGCTTTGGTGAGGACCCGCCGAGTAGAGCCGGGTGATGTGTGTCAGTCCTGGGTGGGTCTCTGACCCGCTAGGGTTGCCTCTGAGCCTGTTCTTCCCAGGCCACCATGGCAGAAGCCCTGGTAGGTAAGGAGGGGGCATGAGGAAAAATGTTCTGGAAGTCTGAGCTAACTCAGTGAGGCCCTCTGGCCACAGGGGAAATAGATTTCTCTCTGTTAGACCACTACTATTTTGGTCTTGCTCTTTTTTTATTTTTTTTTCTGTTTTAAACTGAGGCACAAAGTGGCCTATCTTGGCTGATGATTTGTGAATTAACATGTATAAGTAAAAAGTGATCGTTAAGCATGCATGTGCTAAATGCAGGTCATTTATTCCTTTTGATTGGGGTATTGGCCCAGCAAACTGGAAGAGGGATGTTTACCCTGTTACTAGCCTTTAATTGACTTTTTGAAAAAATATGTATTTAATTCTCATGTACGGGAAGGACAGGGCTGAGTAGGTGCTAGAAGAGTCAGGTGAATTTTTAACACATTGGTTAACATGTTTACAGGAATCCGAGTGAACGCCCTGCCTTCCAGCAACTTCATCAGTGAGAATAGGGGAAACATTCACAGCCACACTCAGTACAGTTTTAGATCATATTAAAAAGAAATGGGTAGAATCATGATTCATAAAAATCTTGCTACCTGTCTAAAATCAATTAAATCATCTTCTGATTAAATTGTGTCCATTTGCCTGTCGTGCTTTTAATTTCATAGTGTAATATAGCATTTCTGTTATCATTTACTAAAAGGTTATTTATTATCTCAAAAATTAGTAACCACCTTAGTGTCCAAGAGTAGGGAAATAGTTAAACACATTGTGACGTATGTCCGTAAGTGCATTTACTATCATACGGAGTGCTAAAAATGTAATGTTAAAACATAAAGTAAGCACCAAATTATATACACTCTGACCCCAAAGTGGCTTTAAAAAAGGAAAGAACCACGTACCAAAGAGAATTTTATCTTTTCTCTCATTTTGTCATTTCAATAGTTTTATACATGAGGAGGTATGATCTTTCGAATCAGGATCACATATTATTTTAAGAGAGAATGCTTTATAAAATTATTGTAAGGTTAGGGAGAATCTCCTCATTCTCACGTTTAGTTAAGAAGATCTACGTAAACCTTCCTACCTCACCTGAGTTTATCGGGCTTGTGCTGAGGTGGGAAATTTGGGATATGGAAACATCACTGGCACTGCTGCTGAAGTTAACCTAGTTTGGATTTTTTGAGTTCAAATTTTAACATGATTTAAGGTATTTTCCAGAAAGCTCTATGGTAAAATCTTAAGTGCCAGGCTGAATTGACACTGTAGTACTTGGGGAAGTCTTAGAATTCAATTATGTTTTCTCTCTAAATAAGCCTATTTTTTTCTGACTCAGGATATCCTTAAATATGCATATTTTAAAAGAAACTGTACCTAAATACTTGTATTATTTTAGATAAGATTAACAAGAACCTTGATTGCAAATGTACTTAAAAAGTCTTTTTCAATCTATATAAAAGAGCTTTTCTTAATTTTTTGTGTTTTATTCTACTCGATGCTAGTGCCAAATCTAATTTGTCTTTTTCTACATTTATATAATTTGACGAGAGAATTAATATTTAAATACTTGAAATGATACCTAAAATACAGCGCAGAGCTTGTTTGCAGATCGCCTGCTTCGTGGCTTACGTATCAGATCCTCTTGTTTTAGCTCTTGCTATTTAATCTTTTCTGTGTTACAAAGAGATAATTTAAAGTCCAAAAAATTCCACAATTATTCTATTTTTTTTCATACACCATTATAACTGCCATTCTAAATGCGGTATTCACTGGGCTCCGTTGTACTGGAAAATCCATATGTAAAAGGTGGGTGGGTTAGCAATAGACTTTTGTTTCTGAGAAGCTTGCATTTGAAATGTGGAATCTTCTGACAACCTCAGAAATACTTGATTCTCTTTAATAAAAATGTATTCGGGAAAATTTACTTTGACTTTTAAAGAGATTCTTCTGATGTAACCTTATTATTACTGTGTTGTATCTTGTGGTCTGCTTGAAATTTCTTAACGGCTTGCGATTTGAAGTAAAGACATTTGATTAAATTTAAAAAGCACTTTATAACATATAAAAAAATATATATATATACATACATATACGGGGGCCATAAAATTCATATGCAATTTAAAATAGTGTGCAATTTAAAATTGTACATGAAGTTTATAGCCACCCTATGTGTGTATGTGTATATACGTAGATGTATATACACATACACACATATACACAGAGGGAGAGACAGGGAGAAGGAGAAAGCATAGGAGAGAGAGAGCTTTCTTGAAAAACATATTAGAAAAAATCCCCTGGATTTCCTCAGATACTGTCTGCTTTCGTTCATTCACACATTCACGCATTCTTTTGTTTGTTTTTCATTCAACACATAATTATCCAGCACTTAGGATGTTCAAGGCCCCGGACACCCTAAGTCATTGAGTAGCTCTTGAAACACAGATCCAGTTCTCTGCTCTACTTGAGCATTGGGAGATGCAGAATTACACTGCTGAACAGTTTGTCACAATATTACTGTTAGTGTATTGTAAAAATTACAGTGTGTTCATTGTTCTCTCTGCCCGTGCTAATTCCCTTCCTTACAGCTGAGGGTGCAGGAAGGCAGAGGCGGAGAGGAGAGGCCAGGATTACAGCCCCAGCCAGGAGCGGGGACAGAGGGAGTGCTGGGTCGAATTCTCTGGGGACATATTTGGGATACTTTCTATCATGCCCTTTGCACGGAGTACACTTTCCCAAGAAGGAAAAGCAAAACAAAACAACACACACGGGTCAAGGATTTGAGGTTTGTTTGGTTTGGGGAGCTATCTGGGAACAGGGGCAAGCGAGTTGGAGGAGGCTGGTTTGTTATGTTGAGATGTGCACATTCGTCAACCTCCTTGTTCAAATCCTTAGGGAGCGATACTGGCCTTCTGCAGTGGTTCTCAACCTTCCTAATCCCACAGCCCTTGAATACAGTTCCCGTGGGTTGCAATCCACTGGTTGAGAACCACCATTCTAAAGGGAACGTTGATTTCACAAGTCTCAGGTAAGAACGCTCTGGGGTGAATCTTCGATCCCCTACCAGTAGGGTCTTGCCTCTGCATTCTACACCCTCATGTCACCTAGCGTAGGACTCACGAGTGGCCTCGGTTAAGTCCTTATCGTATGATGAACTGACTGAGCCTTTCACTCTTCAAATAATCATTGTGGCAACAAGCTAATACCTCATCAGTTCCTTCACAGCGCTGTTTCTAGCTCACCAAAGTAGAGAAGAACGTGGAAAGGGGCACGGCCCCAGCGGCGGGGGCTCCGCCCCTCCCTCTGCTTTGCTTTCAGAGTGTCATTTTAAAAGTCATGAGTCATGGGGAAGAGTGGCTTTCCTGAACCTCTTGGGAAATATCTCTCCCTTTTATTACCTGTGAATTATTATTTGGAATAACTGAAAGGCAAAAATATCCCCAGAATTAGAGCGCTGGGCAGTATTGCTTTGTTCCTTTACTGCCAGTGGGACTGCTGGCATAAATGTATTTTATTTGAAATGTGATTTTTTAAACAAGGTTTTATCGCCTGTAAAAATATGATGTCTTTGTAAAAATTTAGAACCTATAAGAACATATTTTTAAATTAAAAATCATCCTGATCTTCCCAGCAGACACCCTCACATTTCCATGTGTAGGTAGATAGCACACATACACACGAAGTCTCGTGTAAACACTGTATAATTCTAGTTATGCGATATACTCTCAGCTGCGTATAGTTACAGAATATTTTCCATTTTCAGTGTCAAAATAACTTGAAAATAAGCTTTTTTTCTATTTTAATTAAAATGTACCTAGCTCATTTTAAAGAGTTCATTTTGGGGGGTGTATAATATTCCATTCTAAATGGTCACGACAGAGATTTCTTTCATGCCAACATTCTCCTTTGGCATAAAATGACAGGCTGTTACTCTCGTTACCTACAGAAGCATCGTGCAACCATAAGAAGATATTTGCTAGATCAATTTTCTGTGCTAAAAAAAGAAAAAAAAAAAAAAAGGACAGGATCTGGCCAGCAGTGAGTCTCATGCTCACCCACTCCCATCCAAAACTAGAAAGAGTTAACATATGTGCTGTCGCCACAGGCTCGGTGTGGGAAGGAACACGTTCTCCTAGTTAACGCTTCCTTTTTTTTTAATCACACCATAATGCAGCTAGCAGTGAATGTCAGGCCAAGACAGCAGCGTTTCTATACTCTAATGAACACAGCAATAGGATTACAAACAAGAGAACTTGGAAAACCCAGAGGGGAGAAAGAGATCCAGTTAGACGATGTCTATCTGTGTAGACTCGTCAGCAGCCGCAAAAATGCTGTTATTTCCTAATTAAATACAAAGAAACGATTCTCACTTTGTAAAATACATTTCATTCACATACATTATATAAAACCTGGTAACTTAAAAGGAGAAACTATATGGCTATTTCCGGTTTGCATTTTTAACTCTGATTTTAAAGGATGACTAAGCTGTTTTGAATTCATAAATATAACCTCACTTACTTAATCGTGCCCACAATAGATGTACCTGCAGTCACACCGCTTGTGGGCTGTAGGAATCGCCTTTACTTCCAAAATTAGAACTGTGGCCGTCTAGACTGACTGACGGGTGTGCAGCCCAGGCTGGCATCTTCTTGGCCTGCACGGCTGCTCTTTGTAAGAAGCGCCATACCCGTTCTCGGGCTGGGGAGATACATTTAATCTCCGTGCTGTTTGCAGACAGACTTTAAAAAGCTGTCCCAAGAATATATCTTGGCCAGTAGTTTAGTATGCCAAACTGGGGGACGAGAACTGTGCTCTGTTCTTAAAATGCACCTGTTTGCGTGTTGGGAATATTGGCCTGGGGAAGAAAAGCTGGAGGTCAGGAAAGCAGCAGGGCTGCGTGGCGGGAGCCTGTGGATCCTGGAAGGTGCTGCTGAACCAGGAGGTGCCTGGGAACAGGCACGCCTCGGGGGCTGCTCTGGGGCTTAGTCAGATGTTGACTCTTCCCCACCTTAGGTTCTAGATGGGAAAGAACCAAGCTGGGAGAGTCCTTCATCTCCTTAAAAATTATGTGTATATATATATATATATTTTTTTTTGTGGGAAAATAATAGAATCCTTAACTGGAGCTGGGGAGGGAGCCTGAAAGGAAGAGGCATGAAGAATACAGGACAAACGTTCTTCTCACAGAGAATGGATGTTTGGAGATTAGAGTTTTCAGTAAAATTTGGTGCCTCGGAGACTGAGTACTCTTTTATTAAAAAAAAAAAAAAGATAAAATAAAAGGCACTCAGAGTTCTTGTGCCACGTACTGCCTGAGTGGATCAGAGAGTAGCAGGTGTGGGGTGACCTGGTTCCTGTCTGGCTGTGGACTTCACAAATCAAACATTGGACAGGTCAGCGGGCCCTGGGACCAGTGCTGCCCCTGAGACCACGCCCGAGGGTGGACTCGGGCCTTCCCAGTGTGCGTAGGAAAGCTGGGGAGAGGGTGATTTATGGCGCCTGCTCTGAGATTCCCTTAAATAGAAAAGACCAGCCGTGCGCTCTCCTCAGCACGGTCACTGTCCTGCACGCCTCTCGCTGAAGACACGGCCAACACAGACCCACACAAACGCACTGGGGCAGACGCGGGTGCAAGCACAGTATCTAGACTGTCACAAGATCCCAGATTCCCTGCCAGGGACACCCACCCCGCAACTGCAAGGCTCAGTGAGACAAAGAACCTGGAGGCAACTGGGTTGGCCTCTGGCGCCCTCTGACCCCAGCTGGGCTCTTTTCCTTTCCCAGAGGGTCAGTTTGGCCATTGACACACTCTTTAAGATCCTAAAAAATCACCTTACTAAATAGTAACCCCAAGGTAATAGTTTACTCTAGAATGCGTTATAAATTATGATTTGTTCATAATCTTAAACAGAGCATCACATTAAATTTAAACATTGAATAAAATTAAAATCAATTAAATTCTTCAGTGTATGCTGAGTAGAGATTGGAAACGCCCAGAGTGAGGGTCTGGAAAGTAAAACCTTTACAAAGGATAAAATAAAACTAGATAATAGAGAATTGGTTACTGTTACCTGTGCCAACTAAATCGTCTACAGCAGAGCATTGCTTGGAAAGTAACACTCACTTCATCAGAAGATGCTGGAGGGAGAGCCATGTTGAATTGCCACAAATATTTTTGGAGACAGCACATATGTAAATAATTTTTTTTCAAATCAAAATTTCCCTGGGATTTGATAAAAATCTGATTTAATGGATTAAAATTATTTGCTGAAGTTAAATTATAATAGCTCCATTTCTGTTTTCCTCAAAATAATGATGATTTTCAGGGCTACACGGGACACCTCTGTTATCCTCTGTGGTTGTCTCTGGAAAAATGAACTTTGAGAGTAGTGTGCTTAGATGGAGCCCATGTGTGTGTGAGTGTGCACTAGTGTGCTTAGATGGAGCCCATGTGTGTGTGAGTGTGCACTAGTGTGCTTAGACGGAGCCCATGTGTGTGTGCATGTGTGTGTGATGTGTGAGTGTGCACACTCGTATGACGCACTCAGTGCAGGAGCAAGACGCGGGGATGTGTCCGAAGGGAGTGAAGGACCCAGACCAGAACCCAGGACCAAACTTTCCTAGGAGCACACGGTGAGAGGGAGCTCAGGAAGGAAGTGCCACCCACATTGCACGGGGCACCTGGAGACCATGGGGTCAACAGAGGGTGCAGACCAGAGACAGAGTGCCCAGCAGATACGTTTGCCCACTATCCAGAAGTTTCTCTGGGTGGGGGGCTTGTCATTTGTTCTCTCCCACCATCCTGTGCCCCCTGGTGGTAATGCCCTGTGGGACATCACCTGACCACCTGATGTGGCAGCAGCAGCCCCGGGCAGAGACCGGAACTGTGATTAGGGCTCGGGGTCACTCTGACGGTGTCCCTTGCCCTGCCTTTGATGTATGGGTCTGTTCCTTTGTGGTTGTGAGGCTGGCCCTGTGCTCCTGTGCTCTGAGGACAGGTTCTGCTCTGAGCCTTGAGTCTGGCCAAATACCTGGCTGGGGCTGGCACTCGCCGAGGAGGGAAGAGGTCAACACAGCAACTCAACCTGTGTCTGTGGTCTCACTGAGAGGCGCATGTTGCCAGTTACGCAGAAAAAGCCAGAGAGTTTTTACTGTAACACTTCCCAGGCCTTTCCCAATGCTAAACGCGTAGAAAACCTGATCTCATTTAAATATCTGCTTGGACTGGAAGTATTTTCCTAACATTTAAAATCCTCGGGGATTCGTCATGTCAGGATTCGCATCTCCTGCGATGAGGAAAGAGCTGTTGGCCTTTTCTGCTGCTCGGGCTGTTTCCAGATCCCGAGCTCCGCAGCTCACATTCGAGGCCTTTTATGTCAGGGGGATGGGCAGCAGGGCGAGGGGTGTTTTATGGCCCCAGCTTGTTCTCCTGTTGATTCCAGATTTCCCTGAAGTTCCACATTGGGTATTTGAGAAACTCAAGGGCACAGGGTGTGGCATAAGAGAAATTCCTCTGAGGAAAGAAAGTGAGGACTCTCAGCTTCAGTGGAGAGAGAGGGGCAACAGAAAAACACAGAAAATGAAGAGCCTGGTTCCCAGGGCTGCGGAGCCTCAGGCTTCAGCTGGGTGGAGGGGAAAGGGATGGCAGAGCTGGGGCTTGTAGTGTGAGGGAAGGGCATCCTGGCAAAGCCAGCTGGGGGCTGGGGTGTAGATGGCAGGGTTAGGGCGGGGTCAGGGCCTAGGCGTCTGCAGAATAAGACATAACCCACTGGGGCTAATGCCTGGGGTTGGGACTGGGCCAAGGCTGAGAGGGTCCCTGTCCTCCCGTAACTTGACCCCAAGGTGACGCAACAGACACAGCTGGTGGAGCCAGAACCAATGACCCGCAACCCAGCAGAGACCCAGACAGCGTCCAGGGAACACTCCACCAACCTTCCTGGACTTGGGAAGTGCACGTCATGTAACTTGAGTCCTAGGAAGCTAAAGAGGAGGAGAGTTTCATTTTGTGCTGGGAAGAAACTTTCAGAGCAGAATATTCCGGATCTATTTTCTTCATTACACAGATTCTAAGGCATGTTGGTGCATTTGCTGAGTGCATACCAGCTCTGGGCTTGGGCTCCGCAGTTCTTCCCAGCACCCCGGCCTGGGGCTTCCGGAGGCCTTGGACACACTCAGGCTGGCCCGGGTATTGTGGCAGGGCTGACCTGGTTGTGGCGATGGAGGCAGAGAGGGCTTTGGGAACCGAAGAACCCAGGGCTGAGCTGGAACTGGACAGAAGTTTAGATGGGTGACGGGGAGGAGCACAGGCAGCCTGTGTCAGACTCTTAGCTCCATGAGGAAGTTTGGGGTGTGAGGCTGTGGCATTAGAATAACAGCTCTGGAGATCAGCCTTCCCGAGGTTGGCCGGGGGACCCCAGGGGCTGGGTGAACTTACGTCTGCTGCTGCATTTAGCCCAGTGAAGACAAGTGCACCTGTCTTCAGGGCCGGGCAGTTTCTTCTCAGAGGAACCTTCAGAACAGGGCAGCAGGGGGCACAGTGCAGGGTGGCCGTGGGCATCCTATGCTCCTATTTCTTAACCCAGTGCTAGAGAAATGAAGCTTGGTGGTGGTTATAGTCATTGGACTTTGAATTTTCAACTCTATTTCTAGATAGAGATAATTTTAACATTGCCAATTTTCTCAGGAAATGAAATATAATTTGTTTCAGGAAGTTAGCTTTATACGAAGTCAAGAGGGCCTGCAGTAGGAGAGGGCAACGGGGGTCTGCTCAGGGAGGGGAGTTCTGTAGAAATGGGGCAGAGACAGTGGAGGCGGGAGGCGTTAAGTTGAGGCTGGATATGACAAAGAGAGACTCCCTGGGAGCCTGATAATGTCATTCACAGGCACAGACAAGAGCCCCTGAAGGGAGAAGGAGGTTCTAAGTTTTTGATGTCTCAGAATTTCCCATCACATGAGCCAGAAATTATAAAACAGGATAGTTTTATAATTAAATGCTGGAATGTTAAAAAGGATAGCAAAACCCAGACCCTCACCTTTTCTGACTTTTGCATTTTCTTTGTTATCTAAAGCAGGATTATTCCCATAGGTGCCCAGTCTGCTGACAGCTGGGACTGGGGGTGGGGCTGGTGGAGAGGAGGGAAGGTGCACAGGGAGGGTGGGGTTCCAGGGAAGGAAAGCCCGGCATCTCCAGCGGAAACACACACGAAACACGCGTCAGGATCACGAGAAGTAGAAACCTGAGGTTAAAATCCATGCCCTTTTAATTCAATCTCCCTATAAAGAAGTCCAGGAGCTCACAAGAGTTCCAAAAGGTTTGGGAGGGGGAGGTATAAATAGACCTGCGGGCGGCCAGGCTGGGTGGCTCTGCTCTGGGCATCTCGACAGGGTGGTAAACAAGCAGTCGCCTTCATGACACAAACGCTGGGACGCGGCTAGTTTGATTCTGAGCTCTGATTCAGTGTGACTGTGCCACCAAAATGAAGATTTCTCACTTTACATCTCACCGTTCTCGACGGGCCAGCGCTGGTACAACACGTCGTACATTCTGTCTAGAACAATTTCATTCTCGAAGCAAAACTGCGGCCTCTCAGATGGCAACGTGGCCTTGTGGAGCAGGACTGGCTTGTCTTCACTTCTTCCTTTCTTCTTTTTCCTTTCCTTCTTCTTCTTCTTCTTCTTTTTTTTTGTAAGCAGAAAAAAAATAACGTGGATTGAATAGGAGCTAATGAACAGAGCGTGCCGCACTCCGGAGACTGCCGTTCAATTATTGGTGGTGCCAATCAAGTCAGAAATATTAACCATGGTAACCGCAGACTTGCAGCTCTATAGATGCTTCAGGAAGGCGATTGCTCTGGGAATCGTCAGGGCCTGGGAGGGACAAAGCACCACTCAGCCATGAAGGCGCCTTCCTGGAAGTGGGCATCTACAGGGGACCCCTCTGAGAAGTCCTGCTGGGGGCCAGGGCTCTCCTCCCAGATGACTTACGGGAGTCTGGGAGCAAAGGCACAACAAGGAATGAAATGTGTATTTAGAGGGAGCCGAAGGGGTGAGGAGGAAGCAAGCCGTGTGCTGGGGATTGTTCCTTAACACAGTAACACAAAGAATTAGGGTTTGAGGGCTCTGAGCTATGAACAAGCTCAGGTAGGTGTTAGGAGTTGAGTTGTGTTCCCCTAAAATTTATATGTTGAGGTCCAAACCCTCAGTACTTCAGAATGTGACTGTATTTGGGGATGGCATAGTTGCAGATGAGATGAGTTAAGATGAGGTCATACCAGATTGGGTGGGTCTCTAATACAATGTGACAGGTATCCTTATAAAAGGGGGGAATTTGCAGACACATAGATGCAACACACACACACACATGAGGAAGAACACCATGTGAACACCCAGACAGAGACTGGGTTGCTGTGTGTACACACGAAGGACCTCCAAAGGGGGCTGGAAAACTAACGGAATTTGGGGGACAGTCCTGGGCAGACCCTCCCTCACAACCGCTGGAAGGAGCCAACCTTGCCACCACCTTGGTCACAGCTTCTAGCCTCTGGAACTGTGGGACAATACGATTCTTTTGTTTAAGCTTCTTGCTTCATGGGACTTTGTTACAGCAGCCTGAGCAAACTAGCAGAGCCCAATCCACTGACCCAGCCGGGAGGGCTGGGAGTAGGGCCTGCATCTGGACGGCCCTCGGAAGGCTCTGATGCACATGCACATTTGAGAACGACCAAGCTAAATCTCTGGTTCTCTTTAGAATCCTCCAGGGATGCTCTAAAAACATGTGTTAGACTCTTCCCAGCCCTCCCTAGCCATCCTCAGCCTCTGCCCCCAGAAACATGCATACAGGGTTATTGATTCAGGATTGCTATCGTAATAGAAGTCTGAATCCTGGGCCTGGGTTCCTTACGGGAGTCCAGAGCTCTTTCCCTTGAGAAGGGAATTCCTCTTTCCCTAATGAATCCTCAGGTTTGCATGGTGTTCCCAGCTTCTAACACGACTTTCATATGAAGTGTCTCATTTGATTCATTTCAGGTCCTCACCACTAGTGGGGAAGACTAAGGAGAAACTTATATTTGCCCAGAGGTCTCTTGGTGGGCTCAGGCCTGGCAGGTTTTGTCCTCAGATTCCAGGGGAGTGCAGGGACGCCCCGAGGTCCTGGCCGGGGGCACATGGAGGCCAGCTCCTTGTTCGTGTCACCTGTGGATGTTTGCTTGTTTGACTTTGTACTCAAGAGGATTCTGAACTGTGGCCTTGGTTACGTTCCCTGCCCTGACCCTTCGGCCTCTCCACGTCCCTCTGTCACCCCCAGGACTCCTGAGTTCCTGGGCTGAGAATCACCATCTCACCCCACTGACTCTACCTGGTCTGTTTCCCAGGCATCACTTTTGCCTCAACTCTGATGATAAGACAATAAGCCCTAACAGAGCCCCCACCGGGCATTGTTCTGCGGGAATCCCTGGGATGGGTTCGGGTCACACCCTGAGCAGCAGGTCCTGTGTGTCTATGAATGGATTTAACCCTCACAACAACCCATGGGGTTGCTGCTATTATAATCCCGGTGATACAGAGGGGGAAACTGAGGCACAGGATGGGGAAAGTGATTTGCTTAAGGTCATACAGCCGGTGAGTGAAGATCTCTGTCTGTGAGGCCCCTTTTCTGCACTGGTTCTTAGTCCTAACAAACTATCCCGGCTCCCCAAGGCCCATCTTATTTCTCTTCTCTGTGCCTCTGGTGGGAGTTGGTCAGCCTCCTCCCCTCTCATCTGTGAAATGGGCTGTGACAGCACCTACCTCACAGGGGTGCTATGAGGATAAGACAATCCAGAAACACACGTCCTCCGCTCCCCCTCCAGCCCCTCACCCTGTCATTGCAGGTTAATAATCAGACCCAGCACCCCTTAGCTGCCTCACCTTTGCCATGTCCCTAAATTTGTCTACGAACCACTTTTCTCACTATACAATGAGGATAATCCAATTTCCTTCCTCATGGAATTATTTTGTGAAGGTAATCCATTTACAGCTCTTCAGGTAAGCGAACATATAGAAAGATGCTCAAAAATGTGAATTACTGTTATTTTCATTCAACAAGCTCGCATTCTCCTTCACCTGACATCTGAGCGCTGTCATGTGTGTTGATATTGTCTTCCTTCATCCTTCCGAGGCTCCAGTGACACAGATTCTGTTTCCACTGGGAAGGCAGAGGACAGAGTCACAGCAGGGATGGGACCTGCCCGGAGTCAGGCGGGAGAGACTTTGAACCCCCAGCTGTGTGGGTTTCCTCTTTCCAGGACACAGCCAGTGGTGTAACTTTTATGACTGACAGTCCCCAAGCCCAGAAGGAGAAGAGCAGGGTGTGAGCTTCACCCAGGTGCTCAGCAGCTTGTGGCTCTTCTGAGCTGACCTGTGGCTTCTGACGTCCTTTCTTTCACTCCTGCCTCCCCTCACTCCTTTTCACCCACCTTTGTCTTCCTCAATCTCCACTGTGGCGCCTTCCATGGTGACGTGCAGCGGTGGTGGCGTGGGTTGTGTAGGGGATGTCTTGGCTTGCTAACCAACACCTCCTTAGGGCCTTGTGGCCAATCGCAAACTTGTCCCGACAAGACAAGTCCCAGAAAGGAGATGCCAGGGTTGGAGGAGGAGTGGGTCAGCACCCCCTGCCCCAATAGAGGCATCTTTTAGGAGCCGGGTTGGGAGCAGTTGAGGAAACTTGAGAACTGAGTCCAGTGCTGCAGTCCAGTGCGCCCCGTGCTCTGTAGGAACCCAGGGGACTCAGTTCACCCGGGTCAGAGGTGAAGCCTTCCCTGGGCTCACCCCCACCTCCTTCATTTATGGTTAGAATATTTGGTTTTCCAAAGCATCAAATGGCCTAAAGGAATATTATCTGTGAAATTTAGATGAATTCATATTAATTTTATTTTCACATTAATAAGCATTTATCATAGGTATGTGATATGTTTTTCTATAGGACATATATTTTCAGGATTAAAGGGACTAGGACACACACGTACACATCACACAAACGCACACACATGAACATCACACACGGACACAGACCATCTCTTAGAATATGGTCTCTAAACTCAAGAATATTTGCTTCTACCTTGGAGAACTTACAAAGGAAATAAATGGTAGTGTGTGACATTTTCTGATTAAGAACCTAAGGGGGTGTATGGTCAGATGCTAGATGATTTATTAAGTGACAGAGGGACTGATTTTCATGCACATTTTGGAGCACTTTGTCGCTCTGACTGAAGGGAGACAGAATGTTCATATTATTGGGACGAGGAAGGGGCAGAGATGGCAAGATCCATCCTTCCAGGGTGGAAGCGGTGGTATTCAGAGACAGCACTGGGCTCTCAGGCCAGAGACTCACCATCCAGCTCTGGTCTGATATTTGTTCACAGTTGGAACTTAAGCAAGTTAATTAACCTCTCTGAACCCAATTTTCTCATCTGTGAGATGGAGCTTATAATATCTACCTTCAGGATTGCTGAGCAGAAGAAACGTGGGAATAGAGGTGAGTGCTGGAGTGTGCATTCGCTGATGGGCTAGTGCGGCAGCCGTGCCAACAACCCAGCCAGCCTGCGTGTCCACAGCAGGGGCGGCAGGGGGAAGGGCGGAGAGAGAACAGGGTCCCAGCTCCCTGTTGCTGCCTTGTGGGGCAGGGGAGCTGGTGAGGCTGAGGCATAGGGTTGGCGCTCAGGGCACAGCGGGGCTGGGGCTGGACAGGTCAGCAGGGCTGAGTACGGCTTGTCCAAGGCCCTTGACTGCCTTCTACACGAGAAGGGCAGAGTCTTAAACAGGACATTGTCTTGTGTGTGTTTTTTGGAAAATGGTTCCAACAGGGGTGTATTGTGAGGCCTCAGATTTCAGGTGCTGGTGTGACACCTTGGAACCTTCTGGGACCCCAAGGCCCAGCTGTGCGTTTCCTGCCTTTGCCCAGGTGTGGCCCCTCTCAGTGAAAAGGGCTCCTGACCCTGCCAGGTCCCCATCACCCACTTAGTCCTCAGCCCAACAGGTTTCACTTCCTGCTAGTTTGCCAGATTATTCAAAAAGCCGACCACATCCTCCCTGGGAACCAGGGGCACCCGTCCTGTTGGCTCTATAAAGCTACCTCTAGTAGCCCCTAGCTGCTCACTCTGACCCGCCTACCCCCCACGTAGCCCTGTGTGGCCTATGTCCCCCCTGCAGGCTATGAGTGTATATGACCAGAGGGGCTGCTGCAAGTCTGCCCAGTGTCACAGGTCATGTGTCCTATGTCTGGCCATGCCCATAACCCTAGGGCAGGAGTCCCTCACCCACCAGTGGCAGACAGGACAGAGGGAGGCAACCAGGGCTGCCCTACTGGTCATTCCCACCTGGTTTCTGCCACTCACTGCTGCCCTGTGCCTTGGGGACAATGTGGTGTGCCCATCCCAGGTGCCGGGTCCAGTTTGGTTCCATGTTGTGAGTTTAGGCCTTGGTTCTCTCTGTGTCTGCACCCTAGTCCTGCACTGCATGTCCGTGCATGGGTACACGGCTGTGACGTGTCCCCTCACTCCCCATGTGCCCCACTGTTCTTCACCCTGTGTCAGCTCACTGCTCTCTGCGCTCTCAGCACCCACGGCACGGTTCTCCCCACTCCTCTGACACCCATCCCCACAGCTGCCTTTGCCTCCTCCTTCTCCTCCTCCTTCTCTCTTCCTCCTCCTCCTCTCCTCCTCCTCCTCTTCCTTGTCCTCCTCCTTCTCCTCCTTGTCCTCCTCCTTCTCCTCCTTGTCCTCCTCCTTCTCCTCCTCCTCTTCCTCCTCCTCTCCTCCTCCTTCTTCTCTCTTCTTCCTTCTCCTCCCCCTTCTCTTCTTCCTCTATTTTTTGAGACAAGCTCTCACTCTGTTTCTCAAAAAACCTTGGGCTCAAAGGGTCCTCCTGCCTCAGCCTCCCAAGCAGCTGGGACTGCAGATGCACACCACCCCCCCCCGGAAAACTATTTAATTTTTGTGTAGAGATGGGGTCTTGCTACATTGCAAGGCTATTCTCAGATCCTTGGCCTCAAGTGATCCGACCACCATGCCCAACCTAATAAACCTCTTAAAGGCAGGGGACCTGGTTTAGTGCCATTTTCAATTTTGGAGTGTTAGCTAAGTAGCAGTCCCAGTAGGATACATTTTATAGGGCCCAAGTTAATTTCAAAGATTTTGAAGGAGTTGTTACTTTAAAAATTTGGGAATTTCACATAAAAATCTTACAGAAGCTTCTCAGAAGACCTGGTGGTGCTAGGGCACCTTCTGAGTCAGTAACGATCACCTGCAGCTGTGAGGTGGGGGTCGTTTTCTGTGGGTGAGGCCCCCCTCACCACAGGTCCTACTCAGGCCCTTTCTGCACTCTGTGCTTGCCCCACCTGCTGTCCTGGCAGGACGCCGCCTCCTGGGTGCTGGCTGTCCAGCTCTCTGGGCTTCTTGCCCGTGGGTGTTGTGGTCCCACAGTGATGAAACCCCAGCCTGCCGGTTGTCAGCTGCTCCATCAGTCGGTTGGTCAAGATCTCCCCTGTTGCCCTTGGCCAGGCTGTGCTCAGGTGGTGCCTGAATCACCACAGCAGCCTTCTCACCCTTCTTCCTTCAGCAGCTTTTTTCCCCCTTATCATTATAAAATATACATAATGTAAAATTACCATTTTAGCCATGTTGGAGGCCCAAGTGCATTCATAATGCTGCACAGCCATCACCATTATTCATTATCTAGTTTCAGAATTTCTTTTTTTGTGATAGAGTCTCACTTTGTCACCCTCAGTAGAGTGCCCTAGAGTCATAGCTCACAGCAACCTTAGTCTCGTGGGCTCAAGTGATCCTCCTGTCTCAGCCTCCTGAACAGCTGGGATTATAGGCACCCACCAAAATGGGTAGAGAGACATGGGGTCTTACCCTTTGCTTCATCTGGTCTTAAACTCCTGAGCTCAGGGAATCCACCTGCTTTGTCCTCACAGAGTGCTAGGATTTCAGACATGAGCCACTGCACCCGGCCTAGTCTCAGAATTTTTCATGATAAAAAAGCAAATGTAGTTAAGGTGTCACTCAGTGCTCCTCCCTCCCCCTGCCCTCACTCAGTGCTCCTCCCTCCCCTGTCCTCCCTCAGTGCTCCTCCCTCCCCCACCCTCACTCAGTGCTCCTCCCTCCCCTGGTCCCCACTCAGTGCTCCTCCCTCCCCCTGCCCTCACTCAGTG